>JABWIB010008920.1:1821-22948 GCA_016617825.1 Platyplectrum ornatum | reverse complement strand
TACACGTCACACAAAATGACGAATAATAACACATTCGTCACTTAGTGAATACACATTTGTGAAAATCGTCACCAATATCGTCAGCGACTGACGATTTATGTAATTCGTCATTTAGTGAATTCCCCCCGTAGTGTAAGGGAAAGGCTCAAACCACATCTGCTATTGTTGGCTAATGCTCCTGCTACTGTCAAAGGCACTAGAATCCCCGCCACAAAAGGTCTTTCAAAACAAAGACATTTATGGGACACCCATAAATTAGGTAAACCCATGAGTCCAAAATGAATGACAAAAAAATAAGTAAGGCCAAAGTTACTACAGAAAAGTAAAAAAATAGCGAGTGTCCAGAAAAATTGTGTCAGACACCAGTGATTTTAACAAACTGCAATTGTGGAGAAGTCTCCTTCTACCATGCCATGTCAGATGGCAGGGTGGTAGGATGAGTGTGATGGTGGATACCAGTCCAATCACAGAAGATGTTGAAATGTAGAAATAGAGGATGCAACGGTGGAAATAGTCAACCAGCCACAGTTTGAGTTAAGTTCATCAGACAGTAGTGATGATGATGATGATGATAATTATGATGGTGTTGGACAGAGGATGATGTTAACTGTATTAAAGAAAGCCAGAGTCCTGTGGCAGCAATTTATGCAAGTGATAAGCACATTATAATGCCCCGTCATGTGTGGAAATACTTTTATTTGTCAAAACATCTGTACATTTGTACCGAAAAAGTCAGTAGGATAGACGTGCTTTACCTTGGCTCCGAATGGGCTCTGCAACTTGTGCCTCTATCTGCTCTCCTGATTACCTCTGGCTCCTGTGACGGTCCCCTTTGACTCCTGGAAAATTTGAGTTCCTCCACCACTCGCACCTGAGGCCTGGTGAGGTAGGGTCCTGTTCCCTGGGCACCACAGCCTTGTGTAGAACTGTGAACTGAGCTTCTGCCTCCCCGCCAGGCATTTCCAATCAGGCATCTCAGTTGGATGCCCGCGGCACTATCCAACTGCTGCTGGGCTCACCCTCGGACCCTGCCTTGAGGTGCGGATGGCATCCATCTTATACGGCCCCCTCTCTGACGACAGCTTCAAGTGTCCTGCAAGCAGGGGCACCGCCTTGCCACTGTCACCCTTCCCGAGCCCTTCCTGTGCTGAGCCACCTGATGACCATGTCTGGACCGGAATTGCCGGTACTACCAAAGGATTGGCCATGCTCCCTGCCCACTATTCCTGCCTGTCCTTGTGAGGCCTGTAGTCAGGGCATTAGTCCATCCCCCTGAGCACCCAGTGAGAGATATGCTCTTGGCCACATAGAGCTCCCCACTCCAGGCTAACAACAGGGGACAGAAAACAAAAATGTACTTAAATGACAAACATTTAAAAAATAATCAAGGGTGCAAACAGTTCAGCATCATATTCCAGCAACAGGGGCAAATCCCATCCTGTCCAATCTCCATCACCAACACCACCATCATCAGCATCATACTTTTCAATTCCTTCATTAGATTCACTAGGACTAAGGGATGCCTTTAAATCCATGAGCAAAGGATTGGTGCTGCTGGTGCTGCTGCTATGGGTTCAAAACTTTCATCTCAGAAGGGGCCCAAAAAGGCTACCCATAATATAACCACCACCCTATAGAAAAGCGCATTATGGACGCCATCACAGCTATGTTAGCTATTGATTTATGTCCCATAACGTTGACTAATACAGCCAGTTTCCTTAGATTGGTAGAGATCATGGCCTAAATTCACTAAGCGTGGAGTTTTCAGTGGAAGTGAAAAGTGGGGATGTTGCCCATAGCAACCAATCAGATTTGAGCTTACATTCTCCAGTATGTAAAATGAAACTGAGAACTCAAATCTGATTGCTATCTGGTTGCTATGGCCAACTTCCCCACTTTTCAATTTCCCTGCAAACTCCCTACTTAGTGAATTTAGGCCCACGTGTCCACACTACCAAATGCTATCACATTTCTATTTTTACAAAAAATCAATTCCTCATTTATAGTGTCAGTTGAAAAGAAAAGTTATTGTAATCATTTGAAGCAAAAGTGAAGGGACGGGTTCATTGGTGGCACCACCCAGACATATTTGTATTATTACTCCATCTATATTTTAAGGGTAATTTAGACACACTGACACAGAAAAAAGAGTGTGCACTCCATATGTTATTCTGCTGGCGTGACTTACTCGCAAGTCTCCCTGTATCATAACTGTGTTCAACTATGTTCAGCTTGGTTACCTGGGGCATATTCTTGTATGGATTTCTATTTTGCTGGTCTGTGCATTCTTCATTATCCAAGTCTTGTGTTAATAGTCTAATCTTTGAGAACAGTAAATAGTTACTGATGCTATATAGAAATTCAATAATCTTGGTTACCTGTGGCATATTCTTTTATGGGTTTCTTTTTTGCTTTATTATACATTATTATCTTGTGACTGATGGCGTGCTTTTCTTTTGCAGTTTCCCTGTACCGACATTGTGTTCAACTTTTACACATGTTCATGGTCTGATCATTGAGAACAATAAATACTGTTCACTGTTAAGAAATTTAATAAGCTTCATTACCTGGGGCATATTCTTGTATGGGTTTCTTTTTTGCTGGCATGTGCAGCCTTTATTATACATGTCTTGTGGCTGATGGTTTGCTTTTTTTGCAGCTTCCCAGCACTGTCATTGTGTTCAACTGTCACATGCATTCATGCTCTAATGTGTGAGAACAGTGTACACTTTCTGATGATATTTAAATGCTGAATCGGCTTTTTGCTGGCCTGTACAGGCTTTATTATCTATGCCATGTCTTCCAACTGATGGTGTTTCCCTGTATACCTGCGTTGATTGCCTAGTCTCTAAAAACAGAAAATACTTACTGATATTGTTTAAAACAGAGTGACATTCAGCGTCTCATTACTTTCATCCCTGCCGTGGGATATTGGAGAAGCAATTGCATCAATTGGCCTCCATGTGCCTGTACGGGCCTACGACATTGACTGTCTAAACCACCTGGCCCCAGAGTTGCCGCTTATTCTGGGAGGTCATTTTAGCAGCCTGCAACCCCAACACCTCCTTGTAGTGTGGAAGAACTGCATCAATCGGGGCACAATTCTCCTTGTGCCCAAAGCAGGCATTTCAGCGCTGCCTGGTCTTCAGTCGCAGGCTTGCACTGCTGTCCCTGCCCTCCTCTCCGTTCCCACTAGCTTAAAAAAAAAAAAAACCCACAGACACTAGGAGGTTAAAAAAAACACAGACAAACAAATACTGACACGCATACAGAGAAACACAGACTCACACAGAGTGAAATACAGACAGACAGACAAACAGACACACACACACACACACACAAACTACACTAAAACACTAAATAACAAATACCATAAGCACACAAACATGGGGAAAAGGGGAAAAAGACAAGACAAAAAAGTTTAAAAAACCCACTAAACCCCACACAACACAACAAATGACACAGACTCAGTCACACCCTCACTCAACTGTCACTATCAATTACCAAGCCAAATAAACCTTCTCTCAACCACCATCCTATGAGAAAAAGATCACACATTGAAATGGCTGAAACCAGGAAGTGAGGGAATTTTAATAATGAATTTAAGTCAATAACAAAATGGCAGAGATTTGGAGGAGGGTGAGTTGGTTAAAACTTGCCACCTAAACTTGACAAAGGTCAAGGTGATGGTGAGTTCAAATCGACAAACTAAATTGACATACTGTAAATGTGCCAAGACAACATTTCAAACCGACAAAAAATTTTGCATAGATGTGTCCAAACACTCATCCCTTAGTAAATGTATCCCCATATGTCTCTATACAATACATTTCACTTACAGTAACAATTCAGTTTTTTATAATTGCAGATAAATAGATCTTTAAACCAAGGAGATTATTACTGGATAATTGACTTTTCTATACTATTGTATATCAATATAGTAATTAGATACAGTAGTTATTTATATCCATAATAGATATTGATCTATTTTGAACATGACAAATTGCCAGTAAGTAAGATAACAACAAGTCTCAACATGCTATTATCACTTGGTGCCAGGTAATGATGTTATTATTCACTTTTATGCTGAAGTTAAGTTCTCTCCTTTTTTATAACAGTTCTTGAATACCTTTCTATGGCACATTCCTTGTTATAAAGAGTATCTATTTTCATTTTTATTTATCACATTTTTTTTTTAAATAAACCCACAACTTTCATAAAACACTGTGTGTATATTTATATGGTTTGGTTTTTGTTTTAGAAAAAATGGTCCAAATAAGGTAAAACTTATAACTATCAATATTTCCACAGACATTAGTGGCTTGTAGGAGCCGTCTGGATAAAAATAGTGAAAGACTCACAAACACATTATTAAAATATTATATGTGACTCACTAAACAATATGGCATAGAAGTGACAGATGCTAGAAAAGCCCTGGCAAATAGTATATTGGTTTGAATAAAATATCCCCAGCTGAACTTTCACAGCAATAAATGATTTGAAAAAGTAATTTCAACTCCTATGTAGATTACAGTAACTTGTTCACCTTTAGCATGCATGCACATTCATGGTAACTGACTATGAATGTAACCTATAGCTGTTGAAAGTCATCTGTGTGGGAGGGAGTTTCACAACATGGGATTAATCCAGAGATACACATAAAACAATATGCAAACAGAATCCCGTACTTCTGAGCGCAAAACATGGATGGGATGCTTGCCATACAGAGATGCATGCAATGCTAAATACAGACAAACTTAATGAAGCTATATGACCACATACATTGCATAACTGCATAGTACTAAACTGCAGTGTTGACTACAGAGGAGTTGACTACATTGTTTTGGTTTTAGGTTTGGTTTTAGTTCTAAATTTATTTTAGTTCTAAAGTTCTAAAATTATATTAAAACCAGGCCACTTCCTCATTAAAATTAGTACATCGGTTGTAGTTTGGAGTAGCAGACCTCCTGGCTGTTCTCTTTGCCTGCCCAATCCACCTCTGCCTTCTGATAATGGGACTTGATCAGCTTAGTTTGTGGCAAGGATGGAACAGATCTCCTATCATCTAAACTCTTACCAAGATATTTTATACTTCAACTAATACAATGTCTTTTCTCAAAAGATTCAAAATATCTGTCACACTGTAAATAAAATTCACTTTATTACTTACTTTAACTTACTTTAAATCTTACTTTCCCAACTATACAGTACATACCCCTATCTTTGTCATAGATATAACTGGCAACTATATGTTGACAGTATCTATTTCAAATTACCTGCTAAGTTGACAGTCATTTTTATGAGTGGAGTAGTATGCCACTCCCACTACCCTAGAGGTTAGGGTAGTGGAAGGGGGGTAGGTGAACTCATCATACTTACCTGTCAGCGGTGTGAGTTGAGAAGAAGTCAGGAAGCACTTGGTGTGGATCATAATTCCTCTGTGAAAAAAGAGCTCCTGTACAGCGATCAATATCCTGCTAGGAGATCCATCCAAAGACATGTGCCTAAAAATCAGTATTCATAAACCATTCATTGTGTAATCAGTGTCACCAGTGGATCTACTTCAATGATTAAATAAATACACTTTTGCCTTAACAAGAAAACCAACGTACACTGTTAAGCTGGGCAACAGAATGATTATTATCACAGCCTAATTTTCACAATAATTTGAACCATTTTTCCCTTGATGAATATGAAGTTTTTGAACAATTGAAAAAATCAGCACCACTTATTAGAACGATAATTTGTACAATTTACAATGATTGGAGGATTGGAACAAGAATCGTTCTAGAGAATGCCCAGGTTTAGTGTTACTTGAGAATCATTTTTCACAGTTTATAATTTTTTGTAAAAGGAATTATTATAAAAGTGTGAAGTTTTATACCAAACAAATCAAACTTCTAAATTACTTGATATATGCTCTGTTGAACAAATTGGATTTGGTCTATCATTTAAGATATTTCATTCTGTAAGTACTTAGTTCTTGTAAATGATAACTATTAGTTACAATCTATATATAATCATTTTTACCTATTGATTACAAATCCCTTTCAACTGTATGTATTCACTGTTAACTAATGAGTGTAGAAATGAAGGTCTATAGTTCTAAAAAGCCTCTAATGAGATTCATCTATTATATTTTCGTGTAGTCAAAGTGGAAATTTAGAAGTGGGGGTATACACATTCAGAAGTGACGGTATGAAAAAACTGAATATAATGGAAGTCAATGGAGATATGTAGTATTTCAATTACATCAGTGGAAGAAATGCCGGTATGGCATACCCTTGTATACCCCCGTATACCCCCACACTTCGAGCCCTGATATGTTCACTTAATTAAGGTCTAGTTACAATTGTTTCGTTACCACTTCAATGTTGTAATGAGAATATAATGTTTGGTTACAGAGAAACTTTGTTTACTTTGTTTATCTATACTTGACCTTTTGATTCGTGTATGTTTAAAGAAGAGCTGGATCTAAAGATTCACTTAGTCAGGACATGGTATAAACTGTGCTTCAAATAGCAGTGCTAAGGACTTTGTGCCCACCTCCATGCCAGGGGTGGGCTGGCGCGGGTGCCAAGGTGCCAAATGACAAGCGGGCTGGCCGAATAATTGTTGGTTCAGGGCCGCACATTTCGATCTACTGATCGGCATGTGCGCCCTTTAGAAACTAAAATCAGCCCTGATAATTGGTGGCTCCGGGCTGCCACACATGACAATATACTGACTGATCGCCAGGGGTCTCCAATATTAGCGAGACCTGGCAGCCGGAAGTGACGTCAGAGGCGCTCGTTTATATATATATATATATATATATATATGTATGTGTGTGTGTTTTTTTTTTTTAAGGGCCACTGCGGTGGGACATGATATTTGACCTAACATTGGGACTCTCAGTGTTTAGAGTTAGAACCTCCATCACAAAATAAAAACATACATTTACCAAACCATTAAACTCAGGTGAAAATTATTTCCAGCCATCAAATTTGCTCCAAAACACTAAACATCATTAATCTGCAAATGCAATTCTGAGGTAGCAATAGTCAGGGAGTGCTAAATATGTACTACTACTAACAATTCCAATGAAAAGTTGTCAAACATTCCAAATCATACCTGACTGCCAACTGGAGAATTTGACCCAAAAATGAGACCAGTTGATTTTCTGCCTCCTACTCCCATCTTTACTCTCCAGCACCATCCTCTACAGCCATATGCATTTGCCCCATACTCTGCTGAACAATGCTTCCCTCCCCCATTGCTACCACCTCCCATCCCTGTCTCACCTCCTGTCCTCATCCCTCTCCTCGCTCCCATAACCCCTACAACCTCATCCATATAACTCCCCCACCCTCCCTTCCTTTCTCCTGTGCACTATGGAACACCAGATACATCTTCAACAAAGAGAGCTGCTATGCATGATCTCTTCTTTTCTATCTCTCTTAATATCCCGGCCCTCACTGAAAAGTCTCACATCATCTGACACTACCTCCCCTTCCGCATTACCTTATGGTGGCCTCTCCTTCTCCCACACCCCTAGATCCGGTTACCGCCCATGCGGGAAGTTCTACTCTACCCACACTGTACTTTCAGTATCATCCCCACAAAGCCCTCCCTCATATTCTCCTTCTTTGAGGTCCATTCCATCTGCCTCTTTACCCCAATAACCTCAAAGAAGCTGTTGTCTACCGCCCCCCCACTCCCAATTCCTGGACAACTTTGCCTCTTGGCTCTCCTACTAGGAGACTCCTATCCTCTGATCTCCCTACAGTAATACTCTGTGACTTCAACTTCCCCGTCGATAACCACTTAGACCTCGGCACCCATTCTTTTCCTCCATCGACCACCTCCTTGCACCTATCTCCACTATGTCCTGCCCTAACTGCACTGTCACTACTGTCTCTATAACAGCGCAGTTGTATATATAACAAGTTTTTTCAGTCGCCCAAGATGCAGTCTACCTCCATCCCATATTCCATTGCGACGCCCCAACCGCCAACCTTGTCAGTCTCCTCTCCCCAAACTCCTCCAAAAATGCTTCCATTCTGCTGAACAACTCTGGATGAAGTTTTGCTCCATTTCTGATTTTCTTCACTTCAAGTGTATGCTCCGTTCCTTCAGCTCCACCCTTCAAAACTTTAAAAGCTTCACCATCCTCAAACCCCCACCACCTCTTTGCTACTTTCAACAGTCTCCTCCTCTCCTTCTTACCCACACTCACCCACCATTTCCGCCTCAGATTTTGCCACCTTTTTACATCCAAAATCAACTTAATTAGCCTTTCCATCACCACAATCTACAATCCTTCTCTGCGGCCTCCCATCAACTCGCCTACATACTTAATGCAGCAGCTAGACTTATCTTTCTGACCTATCGCACCACCTCCACTTCCCCAATCTGTCAATCTCTACGCTGGCTTCCTATCCCCTTCAGAATTCTCTTCAAACTCCTCACCACCACCTACAAAGCTCTCTCCTCTTCACCTGCTTCCTACCTCTCCTCACTCATCTCTGGTCACACACCATCCCGTCCGCTTCACTCCGCTAATAACCGCCGTCTCACTTCCCAAATTATAACCACCACTCATGCACACATCCAGGACTTCACTGAGCTGCTCCATCCACTGGAACGTCTTATCCCAACCAATTAGGCTATCTACCACCCTCCAAGTCTTTAAACACTCACTCACTTTTTCAGAATGGCCTACCCCTCCTCTACCTAATAACTCTACCCTCTCCCCTCTTTCCAATGTCTTCTGTAGTGTCTACCCCTTCCTTAGCATGTAAGCTCTCACGAGCAACGACTTCCACCCTCCTGTTATCTACCTCAACTTGCTCAACTCCTCCCTCCTGTTTTCTTCAGTGTAGTATATTCTACATCCCTGCAAAAACCTGAATCATATATATTGTGTGTGTGTGTGTGTGTGTGTGTGTGTGTGTGTGTAAAAATATACACTTGTATCAGTATTCTGTTACTAGAATACATGTAGATTATATTTTTTCTACTTAAACTCTGATGGGCAAAACCATGTTGAATTGCAGAGGAGGTAAATTTCATTAATTGCAATCAGTATTACAGATGAGAGATGATGTTTCCTAGCACAAGTCCAATAACAGTGTAACAGTAACTCTGGTAGTGACAACACTACAGTAATACAGACGTTCCATGTGCATTTGGACCTGGCCTCCATGTCTGATCAGGAGGTTTCCAATTGATAAACCGGCACAGCCTCCTCCGCTGTTTTGAGCAGGTGATAAGGTATTTGGAGCCTGATACCGGTGGGTGTCATGCATTTTCTTTCCTGCAAAAATGAATGTCTGCCATTCACTTCCTGGCCACTGCCTCCTTTCAGTCACTGTATGGGCGGGTGCTTGTGTTATAGAACGTACCTTAAAATCTTGTTTACGTTTCCTTGACAAGACTGGTGTCCAACCCCTCTACTCCCCTACTAATGTGGCAGATATTGTGTTGGCCTGATGTTTGATAAATAAGCTTGCATCACAACTATGGCCAGAAGACTTATTAGCAGACAATGACAGTGAAGTAGTAGTGAGCCACCTAATCATGAACACAGGGATACACACGATACATTTTATCTTACATACCTTTTTTGCATGTAAATGTGTTTGTGATTTTTAACACATTAAATTTAAAAACACGTTAATTGTTAAACATAATTTTGTACTAAACTTATCATTAAAGCTAGATCATTCTGTAAGTGTGGCCTTTATGTGCTTTTTGTTTTGTTGTACTTTAATTATTCCTATATAACAATTAAACATGTCTAATATTGTAATGGTTTAAATATTGATTTCCTCATGCTATGTTATGCTCTCTTTATCTCTCATGCCCCCTGTCTGTCTCTCCCTCTTGATGTCTCATGCCTCCCTCTCTGTCTCATGACCCTGTCCCCCTTAGGGTTACCACCTTTTCGTCTTAAGATTCCCGGACACAAACCTCCACCCCCCTACCCCCCTGGAAAAAACCTTGGAAATGACACACTTATTTTTGCCATTACATTTTTTTTTTTTTTTTACTTTTTTGGGGATCAGTGTCCAGAGTGGGGGTCAGAAGCAGGGGTGTAGCTAGGTGCCATGGTGTATTATAGGGAGTATAATACAGTCTGCTCCATGTGCTGTATTATAATGAGACACCAGTCTGCTCCATGTACTGTATTATAATGAGACACCAGTCTGCTCCATGTGCTGTATTATAATGAGTGCTGTATTACTGCTTCCCCAGTATGTGTTCTAATCATATATCTGCAGCACATATGTAAGAGCAATACAGCAGAGCCCCTATTGTCCCCAGTCTCTGTAGTGTAGTGGGTATGTTTTATAGTTGTTGCTGCTTGGTCTGCCCTGGGTTCAAATCCCCTCTCCATCACCACATATGTGAAGAATAAATTTGATCAAGCACCCATACAGTTAATAGCAGGTGTGATTAGCAACATTGTAACCTCTCTGAGCCACAGCTGAGCCCAAATCACTGACTGAACAGCACAAACTGAAAGTGAAACTCTGTTCACTTCAGAAAGATGCTGACTGATTCCCGGACATTGTATAGACAGCACAGCTCTGGACCCCAGATGCCATATACGATTCCCGGACTGTCCGGGCCAAACCCGGACGGGTGGCAACCCTACAACCCACTCTCTGTCTCATGCCCCTTCTCTTTCTGTCATACACTCAGTCTCCTGCCTCTTTTTCTCACTCGCTTGCTCACTCACTCTCTCTCATACATGATCTCTCTCTGTATCATGTGTGCCCCTGTCTCTGTTTCCTTTTAGCTCTCACTTGTTCCTGGCAAGTTCTAAACAGGGAACAAGCCGACATTTGCTGTTTACATTTTCTCTGTTGGGTGCCATCTGCTGGTTAATCATAAATGTATCCAGCAATTCCCATATAGTGTAGTCACAATTAAAGGGAGAGCATGGGCGGAAGGGGGGTTTTGGTCCCCTCCCAGAGCCCTGCATGCTAGGCGATCACCTGAGATTGACTAATGGTAGCGCCAACTCTGGATATAAGACAGGAGAAGTATTTTTAGGAAAAAGTGCAAGTTTGTGATCTGTTTTTGCACCCTGGTGGTGGAAAACGTCTGCAAGGTAGAGTGTTAATGCGATACTGACCTCTGATCCTGCGATGTGTCGGTCAGCAGGAAGGCAGTGATACATACATGTTGTGTGCATGAGGGAAGGGAGGGGATACAAATAGTGTATCTTACCCAATCTCTCCTATAGGTAAAGGTATATGTATAATACACACCCTTAACTGAGCAATTGCTTAAATTTGGATTCATGATTCTGTGAAGTAAATAAAAGGTTTACCTATTACCTGTGTTTACGTATTCCTCTACTGTGTTTCCCTGATAATAAAACACTGTCTTATTTTTTTCCAGGACGAAAAAACACCATAGGGCTTATTTTCAGGTAGGGCTTATTTTATCACCACATTGTTCCCCCTGCTGACATTATGACACCTCATTGTTCCCCCTGCTGACATTATGACACCTAATTGTGATTTAGATAGGGCTTAATTTCTGGGTAGGGCTTATTATCAGGGGAAAACGGTAATAGCGCACTGCACCATAATCTGTGTGCATTTCATCCAATTTCTTTAACTGGAACTTGAGCACTGCGGCGGCTTACACATAAAAATAAAGGTGTAATCACAACTCTGAATCAGCCCAAGAGTCACTTAAGAACTGGGATCCTGACACTTGTGCGCTAGTTGCACAACTAGCTCTGAATGAGGATGACAACCACATAAATATAGATTGAACTTAATCAATATGCAATTTAGAAATGTATTAAAAAAGAATACTGTATCACACCAAATTTTTTAATTATCTTTTATTCATTTTTAATTCTTGGATGAGGTAAGTGTTAAACAGTATGTGTTTATTTGATTAGATTTAAAAATAAAATCACACAAAATGAAATTACTTTCTGATTTTTAAAAATAATTTGTTGCCATCTTTTTGTCTGGAAAAGCCCTTTCAAACTACACCCCATAACTACAATGGTTATTTATGATATTTTGCCATGAATTGTTGGACTAGCATGCTTATGGCAAAGCAAGAAAAGCAAACTATGCTGTACCAAAGGAAAATGATCAAGCTGTTGTTTAGTTACTGCTGTATGCACAGATAAAAGCATGTACAGTAAAGTGGTGATAATGTTTATGTGCAAAGAAAGAATGATGAAAGAGAGAAAAAATATGCTAGATGATAGAAAGAAGATAGCTTGAGGGCTATAGGATTAAAACATAAAAATCTCTAATGTGCCATGACATTGCATTACAAGGAATTCTGTGAGTGTATTTTAAAGCACAAAGATAACAAAGAACGTTAAAAGCATTTTTAGGATTAGCCTAGCTATTGTTGTTATTATTATCTTGCTTTCTTCTATAATGAAAATATTATATATATATATATATATATATATATATATATATATATATAAACATTTATGTATGTATATATTTATAAAAAATGCTTTTCTTTTTAGCTCTGTTAGATCTGTTTATGAAACCACCATAAAAATCATCTCTTTTTATGGAAACAGATCATTTAAAACTGAAAGGTGTGAAGTACTATGCTGTTAACATAATCATACCTGATTGTAGTACGTATGCCATCAGAAAGCTAAACAGATGACTGTGACATTTCTTTTGCAGGTACACAGTAAAACATGGTTTTGATTTTTAAAAAAATCTTTGTAAAATGCAATACTCTCTATATAGAATTGTTTTAAATCCATTTTTAATTTAAGATTATTATTCAGCCTCAGGTCAGAGAAATAAGGTCCACGTTTTGTCACTCCTGACAAAAGCAAAAGCAGAAAGCAAAAGTTGGAGTATATTTAAATTATACAGTAAGGCTGGGTTTGGGGGATCCCATGACATCAATAGTTGCATGAACATCTGATCCACACAGGTCGCTTAAGGTAGGGGTATAGCAATGTAAGTGCTTCTATACCCTGCTAATCCCGCGTGAGAAAGGGGAGAGGCAAGCAAGTTTATTCTCCTCTCCAGCTTGCCTGCACTGGATACGGTCCTTAACAGTAAATTTGTTGCACAATAACATAATAGAACTAATAACTGAGAAAATACTATGTATAAAATAGATGGAAAACACAGATGATGGCCTCATCCACACTTCTAAGCACATGTGGAATGTGGACACTGTGTATGTCCTTTCCAGAGTTGTGTTTCCTCAGGGGAAAAAAGAGCACCTGAAGGGATACAGTTAGAACATGCAAACTCCTCTATCTGGATCAGGTCCAAAGTCACTAATTTTTCAAACAAAAGTTTGGAAGAAGTAGGACTGAGAAACAGATCAAGTTGAAACAAGCTAAGATTTTTAAGGACAGTTGAATCAATAAAAGGCCCAGCATTAAAATGTGTACTATAATCTGAAAGCTAATATATTGTAAGGAAGAAAAAATGATAACCCTTTTAGATTAGTCAGTTACCAGGAATATAGGCCAGAAATAGAAATAGAATGCCTGAAAATTGTGAGTGGTGGATATTAAAAGAGATTCCTCAGCATAGCTGAGTTAAGTAAACTGAGGGCCACATAGGTGTGATGGGGCTTAAACGTCAGGTTGCAGGTCACCCTGGGCATCAGGGGTTAAATTGTGATTTAAGGGGGATAGAAAATGGGTGACTGATAGGTGGTAAGGTGTACACGGTGGGGAGGGTGGGTGGGGTATGGTAAGGTGTGGTAAGGCCTTTCCTGTTATGCATACCTCCCAACTGTCCCGCTTTTGGGGGACTGTCCCGCTGTCCCTCCCGATCCCCTGTTTGCCCCGCTAAGGGGACAAACATTACTTTTATTTCATTTTATAATTTAGCCGTGGGTCCAGGGGCGGAGTTGGGCGGTCTGGAGGCGGAGTTGGGCGGGTCCAGGGCGGAGTCGGGGCCGGCCCAGGGGCGGGGCTTAAGTGTCCCGACCTCACGTCCCCATATGTTGGGAGGTATGGTTATTAACTACATTATAGTCTCAATTCCAATTCATATAATACTTAGGTCTGCGCTTGACACTGTGTTAAATATACAGCAGCTATAACTAATCGAGGGAGTCCATTTACCCTTTATTAAATACGTATTTATATATGGAATTGATCAATATGTGTATTCAGATTTAATAGTATTCAAGAAGGCTGAATGAAAACACATTTTACTTAATCCTATACAAATCCAGCAGTCTAAGTATCGGTTTTTAGATTATATATTATATAGTAATTCATTGTATTTTTTAAATTATATTAAGTAAAATGTGTTTCAGTTACAATTCAGCCATATTATCATAATTTAATAAAATGTCCCCTTTCTTAAACTCAAATATGTGTTTCTGTGTGATGAGTGGTCAGCCATTTGGCATTAATTGTAGAGGCAGACTTGTTTCATATTGAAAACCCATATGGTTGCGTCCTAATGCGTGTTCCATCAACATGCTTTATCAACGGTGCATATTACCTCCCTGCTTCTTTGACATTAACCTTTCCAGGCTAAAGAGGATTGGGAAGGGACAAATAATGCTTTAAAAGCCGTACGGTTGGCCGCAAGGTTACTAACATATTACCTTAGCAGGACAAACCATGGACAAAGAAAAGAATCTTTTTGAATTTATTGAGTATCTATCATCTTTACATGGATTTGAAGCAGAGACTGTAATTATCACAGGACACGGATGTTCCTTGAAACTATTTTTACTCCTTTATTCGTTATCTTTATTATGATATATTTACGCCTATATTTCGCCAGTCTATAATCTATAGTGTAGAATTAATTTTATTTTTTTATTGTATAGCAATAATAAACACATTTTTAATCATATGCTGTTTGATTTAAATATTGTTGGTGAATATTCCTAATTATGGTAACTGATTAGTGTCTTCAGTTTACTGCTTCCTTAAAAACTTCTAGCTTTGTCATTGTTTATAATCTTTGAAGTTGCACTTTCTACCAAGAAGTAATAAACAAATATTCTTAAAGGGATAGTGCAACTAATTAATTTAGCAAATTTCTAAAATCTGGCCTGTCAGCTATTCTCAACCATTAACAGAATGATACAAATATTAGGGATCCATTATCATAATAATTTGCTAACTGAATTAACTTAGCAGGGAGCTTTTGTGGTTGCTGTTCAAGAAGCAAGAGATCCAGTCTTGGCAAAAAAAACCCATAAAAACAACAAGATAACAGAGCTTTATATTGAATTATAAATAACTTCCAAACTAAATTACAATGATAAATAATATAATTGTATAATGTTAGAGAATAATAAATGACAGTGAGAAATATAAATCATTTTTATGAAGTAATATGGAAGGATATGATCAAGAAAAGTGTAAGAATGGGATATCGTGTATTAGCAGAATTTAAACCTGATAAACATGACCGAGAGTTTGGATTTAATTCTGATATACTGTATTGGGAAAGGCTGAAGAGTGGTACATTGTGAAGTGTATTGACAATTAGTTTTACTGTAAATTAACCATATATCACAATTTTTTAAGATTTTTGTCTTCTTATATTGCATTATGTGAGATATTACGTGTGAAAAATGTCTTCTATCAAACCTGAACAAAATGTAATATGCCTGCAGGTGTTATTAACAGCAGTTACAGTTTTTACTTTTTCACAGTTTGGTAAATAAGTTTATATAAAAATGGGATGTACCCAGTGGTGGGATTCAGCCAGTTCTAACAAGTTCTGCAGAACCTATACCTAATACAGGTGTCGGTTCTTAGAACCGCTTGTTAATGGATCTGTGGACTTGGTTTTATCAAAACCAATACAGGAGGATATACAATGCACAATATAGGGGATACACCATGTTCAATACAGGGGAATTAAGGTTAGCATTATGGTTTTCTCTAAACAATTCTATTTTGAACCAAATTGACTTGTGGAATCAGTGAAGCCCTGGCACATAGAACCTGTTGTTAATTTATTCGAATCCCACCACTGGATGTACCCAATTGTGTATGTGTTTTGTGAGTGTGTTTTGATCTTTGTAAACTAATGGATTTATGTGAAGTTTAACTTTTCTTTTTTCTTTCTTGTGCCTTTTATATTTGCAGATGTTTAAACAAGATTTTTCATGGGCATATGAGCTATATTGTTACTACTGTGATGGCTAAACCCACAGCGATATAGGAATTAATCTTAGTTTGTTTAATACAATTGATTCACTTATTTAACATCCTATGTAAGGAGTGTGTAAAAAATTATAAGGAAAATTGATAAAAAAAAGGTTTAAAGGTTTTTATCTATATTGAATAAACTCTATGCTTTATATACATTTTTTCTTCAATCATTAGTGGGGACTTTTATCTGCTAGCATAAACTATTTGGACAAACACTCAAGGACAGATCTTGAACATGACTAATTTAGCATAATATATATTTTTACAAAAAATAAAACTTCCAAATATATTGCGAAACTCTAGGGTTATACATGAAGAATAATGATTTAAAGTGTATCTTTAAGTTATTTTATACTATCTCATTAATATTTTAAAAAAACATAGTAAACCTCACATGTATTTTGTTTACCCAATTTTTAAGATGACCAAAACAAGATTATTTTTATCTGATAAACATTTTTTGACTTAGTCCATATTTACGCATATTTGGTTATGTTACTCCAAACCAAAGCATAGCTAACAATTGAAGTAAAGTTAACTTATTTGAATATATTTAATTTATGTATTGATAATAATATATATATATATATATATATATATATATATACATATTAAATCCAATTTCCACACTTTATCCTGTCATTACACTTTATCCTACATTACATTACTAATATCCCTCTCTGTCCCTCCCCTGTAACAGATTTACATCACTGTCTGTCCTTCATTTCTCTCCTTTACTTGTTCATTGTTCAAAGTCTAGGCAGAGACATGTTTCTGAAAACATGGGTCAGGGTCACAAGCAGGGCCGGAAACAGAAATCTTGGGGCCAGGAACACCCAGACGCCCCAATAGGAGAAAAAAGAATAAATGACTTTTTACACATTATACATACTCTTATCTTCTGCGTTTAATCCATTAACCTGGCATACTATATTAAATTGCACAATAGATTATTTAAAAAATGATTCAAAGAAAGTAAACACTAGTGAAGAAAAAGATGATAGAAATTTACAGTGTGGGATATGAACCATACATAACCTTGTTGTATTCTTCCAGGCTGAAGATGTATAGTAATTGAAGGTAGGAATGTACAGGACAGACTGCATGCTATCTGGGTGTTATGAATGACTGCTAAATACAGTAGAATTAAAAGATAAAAAGCTTTTATGGATTGGAACTGAATTAATTACTGATATGAAGAAATGCAGCGCAATTCAATGAGATGAAAAGGTTGTTTAGCAAAAAGCAAGTAACAAAAAACTTAATCAACATGTTAATGGGATGGTCAATTCAAGAAGTGAATATATCACAGAATGTCAGTTTTAGCTTTCATGTGGTTAGTGGAGCGGATCCAGATTCAGGTTCGTTTACTGACTTCTGCATGCATAAACGGACCATTGGTGTGCAGAATGACACTAGATGGGCACGGGGGATATTTTAATTAAATGACTGCGCTCTGATCCGTGTGAATAGCTCAAGTGCTGCCAGCCCCGGACTCCCCTCCCCTGGTTCACTATCAGCAAAGGTTTATGTGGTAATGAACAGAATGGGCAGAATCCGGTCTGGTGTTACATAGCCAGCATTGCTGACTCTCCTGGAAACTTTAGAATTTCAAGCATTGCTTCATATAGGGGCGTATCTGCCAGCCTGGCTGATACGCGCCATTGAATCAGGTCCATCAAGGCCTGTCCATCCATCCCATTAACCCTAAGAATGGAGGATTTTAGTTGACTGGAGCAGGGATCTATGTGTGATTTTTATGAATCACATCTTCAAGTCCTATCCTTATGCTTCCATTTTGCTTCTCCCCCCTGCTCTGCACATGGTTAGAGTGAAAAGTTAAACCATGATAAATTTCAGGGGTAGTAAAACAAATTGTATTATTTGCAGAGATTCCTTGCTAGGAAACATTACCTCTCTCCTCTAACACTTTGCGCAACAGATAAATACATCTCCCCTGCAGTTCAACATGGTTTTACCCAGGTGTAACTTTGTGCTCTTACTTTCAAGCCAGGATCTGGCCCAATCTGGTTAGTATAACATTCTAACAGATGTTTTATTGACCAAAGGTTTTAACACATGTCATCATATACACATTTAAATTAGCGAGATATTGCATGTGGATGGTCTTTGATTGCAGTATAATTGCAGAGAGATGGTAAACACACATTAACACACATTTATATAGTTACAGAATTATACAATGATCTATGATTAGGACTATTATATGGGTGAAAGTGTTTACTTAGACATGTGCTAATAACTGAATTATGCGCATTTGCAAGTGAATTAAATATATGGAATGGTAATATAAATATCATTTATATTATAATTTATCACAATTATATATGAATATTTATGCAATTATCTGTTCATTCAAAACATAGTGCGGTGCAGATTATACATACCAAATTAATTAAATTATATATTAGCTTCACCATAATTTTGTCCATTTACATTAGATTACAGAGCATTTAGGCTATTGTGGCCAGGTACAGGAAGGAAGATCTTTTGACTTACAGCTATGCATCTATCTGTTTTCTCTTTTTTAAAAATATCCGAGAACTCTTCTGTGCATGTTCAGAACAGAAGCAAGCACAAAAATTCATATGCAATGTTACCCTTGCCAACGTGTTCTCATGGGCTCCACATGGACTGTTTCATAGTATTTTAAATGGAATGTAGGTGTTTTAGGTTTTCTGCTAGGAGCAGTAGCAGGTCAGAGTCTATGATTAAGCAAAGTATGGGCAAAACCATGTTGAATTGCAGGGGAGTTAAATTGAATTAGTTGCAAACCATATTAGAGGTGAGATATTATGTTCCCTAGCCCAAGTCTAATAACATTGTAACAGTAACACTGGTCAGTATCTGTGTGCAAAATTTGTAGATAACTGTTAAAAAGAATACTGTTTCAAACACTGGTATATGCTGATGCAACTTCATTTGCATATTTTGAATTATTACTTTTTTTTACTGTGACCTATCCAAATATTTTGTGTTTTAGAAAGTCTGAATCGTATATAAAAGCATCTGCATTCCGTTTGTGCAGTATTTCAGCAAAAGCTCCCAAGTTGTTAAGTTGTGACTTTAAGAAACAGAAACAAATCACAACATACAATAGGGCTCTATTTACCAAGTTCATTCTCATGTGATAATGCCTTTCACGTAAAAACAAGCATTATCACATGAAAGCATGGATCCGCATGGCATATGCTGTTTCTATGGCGATCCATAAAAACAGCATCGCTGGTCCGCTTCTCTAAATGTGGGCCAGAACATTCTATGATTGAATGGTCCCAGTGCATGTGCAGTGGATTTTACTTTTTTTAATCCTCTAACCAACTGATAAAAATGTAGTAGATATCAGGAAATGGCATTTGCAATTACCTGGTAGTTTATGGGGAGAAGCATTGTATGGCTTCTAATCCTGCTGCCTTATTCCTCTTGTGAAGGGTCTTTTACCTATTCCCCCTATACATATATACAAGATTCAAAACAGAAATTCTTATAAGTGGAATACAGGCACTGACAAAAGACATTTCCTTCACTGTAGAGTCTAATAATGGATATCTAGACCGAATATAGCCCATGGTTTACATTATCAGTACAGACTGCTGATCTGAACAAGGGACTTAAGGGAGGGGGTTCCGAATGCAAGACAGGGGACATGGGGCATTCACTCACCCCTCTCCCATACTCCAGTGCTGCACAGGCTTTTTAGTGAAACAATATTTAACAATCTTTGTCTGTTTTTGTTTCTTCCTCTTCCTGCCCTGATTTCCATGAGAACCAATTCGGTGAGAATACAGCACGCCAACCAATCACCGAGTAGTACCAAAAAGAGGTTTGGAATGCATCACCAGAAAGCAACACAGCTCAGGTCATAGCACACTGGAAGCAAGCCACAGGGAAGAAAAGGATGGTTCCAGTTCGACTATCCAAATCCCAAACTGCTAAAATAAAGGGACACCTGAACTGTGAGTTAAAAACAGAACTGGGAATATTGATTTGCCTGTGTTTCCTTACACATGATTATACTGTATAAAAATTGTGACTGATACACACAGAAGCTGTATAAACTGTGTGGGTAGGACTAAATAGTACCCAGACTTGAATTGCTTTATGTTTATATGTTTGTATATTTACAAGTGAATAACACGTCTTTTGTCATCACCTGTATTCCACTTGTAATTTCTGTTTTTAATCTTGTTACAGAGAGGTGGATCAGAAAAGCAAAGATTGGCAGTATGGAGATTGGGTGGCAAAAGACTATCGGGCATTTAAGGCTGAGGCAGTGATTTACATGAAATCACTGCCTTAGCCCAAGTCCCGGGACTTTTTTTTGTCTCTCTCGGAATAGCCAGGAGTCTTAAGGACATTCCAGGAGAGTAGCAACCATGGAATTTTTTAAGTACTGAAAGTACTGAATCATCTCAATACAAAAACGGGTCACCATTGGTGCGAGACACGAAAGACCAAATTCAGGCCCTCACCCTGACGATTTCCATGAAAAGGAAATAATGGTGAGTTTTGCTTACAACTAGGCCAGTTCACTGGTAAAGCTTATGCATAATCTACTGAGCAGCCAAGAATCAATTTGTAACAAACTCCAGAAACACTGATAACAAAATTCGGAGTCTACAGTCTACAGTCACTGTTACAACTGTCAAAAAAGTACATGCAAAACACGAAAATAGGCTCCAAGCCCTGTAGTAGTCCTTGCCTTTTGTCCACCCCCCCCATAAATTATATCTATTACCAAAATACTAAAATAACCAGTCTATCACCAGCAGACACATGGGGGTATATTTACTAAGCAGGGAATTTGCTGGGGAATTGAAAAGTGGGGAAGTTGCCCATAGCAACCAATCAGATTCGAGCTTACATTCTCTAGTATGTAAAATGAAACTGAGAGCTCAAATCTGATTGGTTGCTATGGGCATCTTCCCCACTTTTCAATTCCCCGGCAAATTC
>JABWIB010008919.1:0-13987 GCA_016617825.1 Platyplectrum ornatum | reverse complement strand
TAAACCACAGACAAAACATGTGACTGTGGCAACCAATCCCCAATCGTGAAAGCCAGTGTGAAGGGAATGGCGTCGTTTTGCCATTTTGTGCGCAAAAAAGCCGCCGACAAGCCGCCGAAAATCCTCCTTTTTCGGCGGCTCTGGAAGCCGCCGATCGCTAGGCGGCGTTTTCAAAAGGGAGCGTTCTGATTGCCTTGAAAAGGCGCCTTTTCCAGCCGAGGCGTGGTTTTCGCTGAAAACGACGCCTTTTTTTGGCAATCTGAACGGGGTATAAAACTCTTACCTCAAAATGGTGTAAAAGGAAACAAACCTGACTAGATGGCCCCCAGAAGTGTCCAGGCTTGGCTGCAAAATGTCCCACACACAAGTTCAGAAGAGACAGAAGTTGAAGAAGGTCTTAATTGAAGGTAGGAGGGAACTTAGAAATACACAGATATAGATAATTCATAGTTAACTTATTTAATTCAATTCCAAAGGACTAGTAGTACAGGCAAGCTGGGATCAGTAGTGCAGTTATGCTTGGATCAGTAGTGCAGTCAGGCTTGGACCAGTAGTGCAGGCAGGCTAGGGCCAGTAGTATAGACAGGCTTGGACCAGTAGTATAGGAAGTCTTGGACCTGTAGTGCAGACTTGGTCTGGAAAGAATCAGGACTCAGGAACAAGTAGCAATCAACAGAAGTGGCTTATTGCAAGAGCAACTCACAATCCAGTTCCCTTTTAACAGCCCCAGCAATTGGTTGATAATTACAGTCCACAATGAAATTGGAGATTCAGGCAACCAATGGTCTCGTACATGGCAGTGAACATGCCTGGTGACAGTTTGAGGAACGCAATAAGGAGTCCTTTTGCCAGTGTTAATACCAGCAGAGTTTGCTTCAGCCAACCTCACTTGGATGTGTTGCCTTCTTCTCTGAAGACCTTCCAGGGGGACAATCATAGCCACCTGCCCTCAGCAATCACTGTACCTAGTCATCTCATAGGACCTTTAAACAATCAATACCCATATCTTCATGGCTTGTTCCAAAGATCCTTTGTGTGATCTCCCCTCCCATTCCCCTGGTTCAGCTGGGAGTGACCCTGGTCAATTGTGTGCCTCGCTATTTCATGCTCAGTTTTGCTGACACCAGGGGGTGGAATTCACTAAAGGTGATTTGATCAAATCGACAAATGGAATTGATTCCCATATCGATTTGGGCTAAAATCCTTTGCGGGGCTGACAATTTCAAATCCTTTTTCTCAAATCAACGTGGCAATTTCCTCAATATAAAGCATACAGTTTTCAAATTCACTAACTGTCGATTTGCCAAATTGACTTCAAATCCCCCTGTCGATTTGACAAAATCAACACCTGATTAAGGGTATTTGAGCCATTTCCCTAGCCATACCATTCATTCCTAACAGTAAATATGACAAAAGAGACACATCTGACCCTGGCCAAATCCCTGCGAATACATACCAAATCGATTGTGATTTTAACTCAAATCCCCAAGTCAAATCGAACCAAATCAACAGGGATTTGAAATCGTCACATCAAATCAACGTATGCTGAATACTAACGAAAAAAGGGAAAAGGAGACCCCACGTTCTAGGTCCCACTCCCCATGGGAATTGGTAGAGGTGTATGCAGATATGTCAGCACACCCTAACCAGAGTGATATTAGCACTTAATACATAAGCATTTATTTGGTGGTGGAGGTCTGAGTTTTTAATATTTTCCACCTTTTTCTTACCTATCAATTTTACCTTTCAATTTGCTGGTTTTAAACAATAAATTATTAAAAGTTGTATTTTATTATAAGCATTTATTTGGATTCCTTGCTGTTCCCGGAGAATGCCCCTATATCCACTCTCACTTTTCTATTGATATTAAATTGTTATATTTACGGGATAGGGTGAACCACACTTAAGACTTCATCTTGATATATACTGATGTACTTTACATGGATTAAAGCATATTAAGTGAGATTTTGAATGGTTTACCAACAGTCTTGAAGGAGTTCTCAGAAGTGCTGAGCACTTGATCGCTTCTTTTCCTTCACTCAGCAGCCCAACTCATCTAAAACATCTCAGTTAGGTTGATTGTGCAGGCCAGGTCATCTGACGATGCACTCCATCACTTTACTTCTTGGAGGTGTGTTGTGGGTGATTGTCTTGTTAAGAAACAAATGATGATCCCAGTAAGTGCAAAGCAGATGGAATGTCATGGTACTGCAGAATGCTGTTGTAGCCATGCTGGTTAAGATTAACTTTAATATTTATTAAATCACCAACGGTGTCACTCGAAAAGCACTTCCACACCATCACAACTCCCCCTCCATGTTTCACAGTGGAAACCACACATGCAGAAACCATCCACTCACCTTCTCTGTGTCTCACAAAAACATGTAAAAATGACAAAAATCACAAATGTTGACTCTTCGGATCAAAGTGCAGATTTCCACTGGTCTATTGTCCATTTCTTGTATTTCTTTCAATTCTCTTCTTCCTGTTGTTCATCTTTAGTAGTAGCTTCTTCACAGCAATTCGACCATGAAGGCTTGATTCATGCACATTCCTCTGAACAGTTGATGTTGAGATTTGTCTGCTATTTGACCCCTGTGAGGACTTTATGTGGGCTCTAATCTNAGGTGCTGTTAAGTAGCGGTTTCTGAGGCTGGTATATATAATGAACTTTTATAATGAGCCAGTTTCATCATAGTGTTTGATGTTTTTACAACTGCACTTGAGGATACATCCAAAGCTCTAAATATGTTCTGTATCCGTTGACCTTCATGTCTCAAGTAATGATGGACTGTTTCTTTGCTAAGTCGAATGGTTCATGTCATAATATGGATTACAACAGTAGTCAAATAGGAGTGTCCACTGTGTACTAACCCTACTTCTGCACAACACAACTGAAGATCTCAAGCACACCAAGAAGCCAAGTTATTCAACAGATTGACTTTTGACAAGACACACCTAATTCAAAACCATTTCAGGAGAACTCATGAAACTGATTGAGAAAATGCCAAGAGTGTGTATGCCAAGATGTCATAATAGCAAAAGGGGCTAATCTCAAATATAAAACATATTTTAATTTGTTTAACACTTGCAACATAATTGCATATGTGTTCTTTCATAGTTTCGATGTCCTCAGTATTATCTACAATGCATAAAATAATTAAAATAAACAAAAACCACTGAATTGGAAGGTGTGATTGGTACTGTATATCATATATTATATAATATGTAACACAGTTTTATAGATCATTATGACACTGGCCCCGTCACATGCAATCCTGTTATCACTGAAATAATGAAAGCTGCTTCTGAAGATCTGATGGCTACTAAACCAAATATAGGCTGTACGAGTTGAAGATGAAAAAATTATAAAAAATTATGTACATCAATATCTCTTATCTTCTTAATGATCGTTAGATAATAATAACACTATTCTGATTTACAGACTTATATTACATTGTATTAATATGATGTGTTTTCTTGCACTCAGGTGACTCCCTGGTGGAGAAGATATTACTGGATGAATATGGACACAACCTGACCCCAGACCTGAGAGGTAAATACTGCCCATCTGATCTCTCTATAAAACGAAAATAATCCATACTCATCAAACTCACTGTCTAAATGTTACTGTCCTTTTCTTCATATATACAATCTAAATCCAAATCCATACTGTACATCCCAAACACATTTCTAGAATATGCAAATATCTCACACAAAACACTGCAAAACCTCTCATTTATGTATAAATCATTCATATGTATATTATCAGATATATAGCTGAAGCAAAACGGTATCTAACAACAAAAAATATATATCCATCCATATAGTTCAATTACTTGAGGATCTTTTATTTCACGTTGTCTTCATTTTAGACATTCAGCATCAGCACAAGAGACATCTTCTGGAGAAGACTCAGCATCTTTTGGAGCACAGACCCCCGGGATCTACACTGGAACAGCAGAGTTTCTACATTTCTGAGCGTTACGTGAACATGATCGTTGTCTCCAGTGATGATTTCAGACAACGTTCCCAGCATGAGCTGATAGAGACTGGGAGAAGACACGAGGATGTAATGAAGAAGGAACGACTTATGCTGGAACATATCACCATTAACAAGCTGTTCCGCTGGTCCTGTCAGAAACAGTGTGACCCCCGTGTGGTGATGGTGAGCGGGGTCCCGGGGGTAGGGAAGACCACAATGATGCAGAAGTTTGTCCATGACTGGGTGACTGGGAAACTCTACCAGAGATTTGCTTTTGTCTTCTCCTTCAAGGCCCGAGATCTCAACAGGTTGGATAAGATCAGTCTGGAGACAATGATCCTTCAGGAATATCCACATCTCCAGAATCATCTGGAAAACATCTTCCAGCATCCAGAGAGGCTGCTCTTTATATTTGATGGTTTAGATGAAAGTAATCACAAAATGGATTTCACATCGAGTCAGTTTTGCACTAATCCACAATGGGCAGAAAATTGTGGGTTGGTTGTGGTCAGTTTATTGCGTCAGTCTCTTCTCAGCGGTTGTTCTGTGTTACTAACCAGTCGTCCAACAAAACTGGCATCAATAGATACAGGAATGTTTCATCGAGTGTCTGAGATCATGGGATTCTCTCCTAGAGAAATACAGATGTACTTTGATAGATATTTCCAGAATAATGAGTGGTCAGAGAAGGCGTTTCACCATGTGAGGGAGAATGACACACTATACACCTTCTGTTATATCCCATCATACTGTTGGATAATCTGTACAGTGTTATCAATGTGCTTCAACACCCAAATTACAACCTCTCAGCTGATGTCAGTATTGCCGAAAACCGTGACACAACTCTTTGTGACGTTTATCAGTCACCTTCTGTCCAATCACAGCCAGGATAACAGTTGTGCTAAGGAGCTGATGACATCTNTTGGGTGGATGGCAGAACATGGAGTAATGAATCATATCATTGTATTTGATGAACGAGATCTGAGATCATTCAATGTGGACAATTCCTCACATCTCACATCAAGTTTTATCATTGAATTAAATCCATATGTGACCTTTTCCTTCTTACATCTCACTGTCCAGGAGTTCTTGGCAGCTTTGGTCCATTATATTGACTATTCTCCTGAGAAGCTGCAGAGATCAGTGGATAGAAATAAATCATATACAGATGGACGAGGTGAAATGTTTCTCCGCTTTCTCTGTGGTTTCTTGGACGGTTCTACCAGATCACTCTCTAAATATTTAGGAGAGTTTCCCATCACAGCTCAGAGACATGTCACCAAGTGGCTGCAGAATTCTGTTAATATTGATGGAAACATAGATATAGAGAAACATCTGAATATACTTTCCTGCCTCTATGAGTCTCAGAATAGGATTTTAGTGGAAGAATGTTTGGGGCCAAATAGAGGTTTCTCTATGAAAAAGATTAAACATCTATCTCCTGTGGACTGCACAGTGTTGGCTTTTATCATTAAATCCTGCAGAGAGACAGAGTCACTTGATGTACATATGTGTAATATCCAGAGCGAGGGCTGGAAGAGACTGTCACCAGCTCTACACACTATCAGGAACATCAGGTAAGAGCTTCTGTTTTATCATTGTGTATTTATTGTAGTCTTTGCAGTAGAGGAAAAGTCTATATGTATTATGAGCTACCCTGTCTGGTCAGAATCCAGCCTCTGCTACTGATTTCATTGTGAGACAGAGGCTGGAAAAGATTAAAAGAAACACAAAAATGACATTATATAATCTAGGAATTATTCTTATTTATAATGAATGTCAAGTTACTTTATTCCTCATTAGACTTAAGCTGAATGGCAATATGGTTGGGTATAATTAAATGATTAGTCAATCAAGCATTAAGAGATTCCAAGGAACCTACTGTATATACCTTACCAGTTTTTTCTATCCATTATGTGTAAGAGACGCTGCTTTTCTTCTTGAGGTTCCTGCATGCATACTATAGTTTTTTTAGTTGGTAGTAATTTTCTTTGTTCTGTGTATAAATTGTACAAAGTCCTCAACACTAAATTATCTGTAATAGACTATTAAGAATATTTATTTGTTTATAGACCTTTTGGAATTTACATTATTTTAGATGCAACCACTGAAGCATTACCTACATCTTTCTATTAAAGAATACATCAGCTCCTCTCATATAGACCTTTATTATTCCATATGATTTACTGTTAAGGATTCCTTTTGGTTATATAATAAGGCAGCTGCTGTATAACACAATATTGTTACAGTCACATTGTATGACCTGGAGATACGCTCCTCAGAAACCAGTCTCTGTGGTCTCGTCCTTCTCTCTTGTATCATGAGGAAGAGTTTATCATCATATCTCCATAGATTGGTGAGGGTCACACTGTGGGTAATGTCTGTTGATGGAAGTAAGGAGATAATGCAGAGCAAGTGTCCTGTTTACAGCTGATTCGGCAGGGGGTCATATCAATGAATATCCAGGATGAACTCTGCTGGCGCTGATTACTATGTCCCTGTCTGTACTGATGATTGTGATCACTTGGAGCCTCTGAGTGCTTTCTATAAAGAGAGGTGTTGATGGGTCAAGTTGTCTACTCTCCAGGATCTATAACAGGGGGTGGGGTAGTTCGACACACTGGCAATATTTTTGATAGGTAATTAAGGATTATTGGAGATAATAACTAAGGACTGGATCCAGACTGCAAAACACGTCATTTTCCACAGTCTGGGTTCAAATGCAAAATAGCTGCAAATCCCGCACTGCCTTGCAATTAATCAAAAACCGGTGCAGAAGATTTATGGTTGGGCCCTTGAAACGGATTTCCCTTTGTATGGGGGAAAGTGGTCTAACCTACCATAGGGGGTTGGGGAATCAAGTTAAGGATTTTTAGGGAAGCAAAATCAGCATTTGGTTAACAGAAACAGGGAAATATCAGTGACAGCTGCAGTGGAGGAACATCTGTTACATGTAGTCACTGGAATAATGTATCCATAGAATGATTAGAGGAGCTCATGGATCTGCTCTTATGTGATAGGTGAAGGTGGGGAGAGATGCTGAGGGGACAGATGACTGTTCAGGTTATTGTGTATCTGTCTTCTATGTTATTTTCCTGTCTCTGATATCTGCCTGGATGTTCCTATTTCTTTTCCAGCATCTTTCTCACTGATCTGAGGGATTCCTCCTGTGTCCAGTACATCACATCTGCATTACACCATCCTGACTGCAGGGTCCAGAACCTGAGGTAAGTGAGTTAGTGTTATGGTAATGTGTATATGATGATGGTAGCATGAAAATGGGCAGGTCAGTAGTTTATAGAATAGAATAAATCCTGGTTATTGTATAATGTACATTGTTATATATTTCCACATATTTCCTCATATTTTTTTTCTTATGTATCTATTCAATAAAACCTCTTTGTATATCTTATACAACTCTAAACTAACAGTGTCTGCGACACTAATGATATGGTTAAGATAGTGTTATGGTACCCACTCAAGTTTGTGGGTTTTTTTTAATCTCTTTATTTATAAACAATGGTCAAGCGACCGAAGAGTATATCCAGTTATCAATAGCAATCAGCTATCGTGTGTTATCCTTGTATAATACATTTACACTGTTGCTATGATGACTACCAAAAATTCTAAAGATTTTGCTGGGTTTAGTTCCTAAAAAGAACAAATATATTAGTTGTCATGGTTAATTGACTTTTGATTACATGATAACTAACAATTAATCTAATCCTGGTTATTGGGAGATGCAATTTTAATTGCTATGGACAAATAAACCCAACTCATAGTAAAAAAAAAAGTATTATTCCTAGCCTAATCCAAAGAAAACTATATTTCTGTTATACGACACATTTTTATAGCATCTGATTTCTTTGGTGCCCATAAATGGTAAGATAGCTAAATTTAAAGTTGATCAAACCAAATTTAATAAATAGTACAACATGTAATTAAGTTATAATCAATAGTCAAAATAGTTAGTCCCAAACAACAGTGTTGTATTAAGTGATTCTGGACATACTAAATGATAATACATAATACATTATTTCACTACATACATGCAATGTGTTAATAGACAGAATTGTCATTTAAATTTGAAAAGGCCCCCTGCAAGTCCAAAATGTTAACCCTATACTAATTGTTGACTATCAATAGAGTTCAGCTATAGAGTTAAGATATAGAGTTGGGCTTTGGAATAAAAAAATTCTCTATATAAACCAGTTTATTTTCTTAAGCAGAGAATATTTTAAACAGCTTACAAAACTACATTATCAATGATTTGTAAATGCATCAGTCTTATGTATACACACAGCAATACTACATAATTATTTTTCTATTTATATCTTTTTTCCCCCCTTTTTTTCATTTTATTTGACATCTCATTGCTTTGTAAAATTAGATGTTAATGATATGTCTTGACTATAGAAAAATAAATAGTGTGCAGCTTCTGCATATTAATCTACCTTCAAAAAAAATATTTCAATGCTAATAAGACACAAAAATCTTAGGAACTCATAATATTAAAAAAACATTTAACAAAGACATGCAAACATATAACAGGAAAAGGAAAAACATGCCAAAATCAATACATATTTTGAACAGCTTTTCATTTAAAACTTTCTAAACTTCCAATATAAATATGCTGAAATATTTACAAAACAGAAAAAATTATAAATCCAATTTTAACCAGATACTAGCAGTACTCAAATAATAAAAATAATGAATAATACTACATTGTATTTCTACCTATAAACTTGCTAGACTGTATTTCAGTAACAAACACAATATACCATTTTACAACTTACTAGCCAAAACACAATTTACCACCAATAAAACAGAAGAATGTAGTAGCCGGAGGAGCCCTCAAACTGACAAATTCAAATAATATATAAAAGATTTCCTGAGACATGATAAGACTTCAAAAAGTAATATTTACTAATCAAATGAAACTCATTATTCACAAACAAAGCAAATTAATAATAATACCTTCAAAGAGTTAGATTAGAAATTGGTACATAAAAATATTACTACACAGACATTTAAAAGATATTAGGAGACATATAGATCCAGCATACAGACAAATACCTAAAAGGGCCATAGCCTATAATCTAGGAGAGACTTAGACATATAGCCCAAAATTAACTTTAAAATGAAACTGAGAGCTTGAATCTGATTGGTTGCTATGGGCAACATCCCCACTTTTCAATCTCACAGCAATTCCACCGCTTAGTAAATATACCCCTAGGCTGAGATTAAAGGATGTATAGTAACACCAGCCAATCATGCAGGGATAAACAAAGCCAGATAAGTACCAAGGCATATACAAAAATGAACAACAGATCACTATCACTATGAAATGAAAAATATTGAAATATCTTTATTGTGAGCCGCACAGGATTTTGTAGCATAAATTTCACACCAACTACAGAGTTAAGGTGCAACTAAACTCAGCCAGTTTTTGTTCAGCAGGAATCAAACCAAACAAAAACACAAAATAAAAACCTTGCCTATCCGGCACTAACTAAACACAGGATTCTCCTAACTAACACTAAGAAAACAATACCAGTTTGTGACCCCAGCAGTCAGGAGTGATCCAGGGTCTCTAACAAACAGTGTCCGTGAAGTCCTTACCTGGACAGTGAGAGCCATGAGAGCTTTACCTCATTAGTCTGGCAGCAGCCAGACAGCCCACAAGACCCAGACTGGGCATAATGGATAGCAGACTCTACCTCACTTCCAACCATTTACCACAGGGACCCTTATCAGCTCTTACCAAAAGCTGAGGATTTGTCGGAAATTTCCCAATTTGGACCACACAAGCATTCTCCTGTGGTTTATAACATACAAGCAAGTAATCTGGGGAAATAGATCTCCCTTCACAAACAAATCAATTGACCCAGTCACATTATAAATAACAATTTAATCATAACACCTCATTGAGACCCGACGGAATCCATGCAGTGTATCTGTTACAGTTAATGTGCAGAAACCAGTTAATGTGCACATTACCTAGGGCGAGCAGTTAAAGTGAGGAAATTGGTTTCATATTGCTTGCATTTCTCACATTACCTAGTTATTGTGCACATTACCTACCAGGCCCTAGTTAAAGTGTGAAAAAAACTTAGAAAGAATAAAAGAAACAACCAAACGGGCTCTTTCAATTACCTGCGCTTCACTTATACAGGATCAGGATACTATTATACCCCTTTTCCACTGACCCAGGTTTTAGTGTAAATGGGTTAGAAGGAAAAAAACCCAGTTCAAGTGGCCCAGGTTTTTTTTTCCCCTGGAACAATGCAGGGTTTTTACTGGAAAATTTCCCAGGTCGCTGCAGTGGAAAAGGGGTTTCCCTTTTAAAACATATATGTTACAATGGAACACAGGAAAAATGAGCCAAAATTGGAGATACCCTCACGGATCAGACAGTGGTTCCCAGTTAAGCAGCAAACGTACACCAGTGCACGGATTCTGCCACTCCGTGCTTACAAAAGCAGACAAATAAAATAAATGTGTACTGCGCTAGTTAGGAGAATCAGACAACAGGTGTCCTCTCCTTCCTGGCATCATCTCTGTGGGGCTGGAGGCTACCGGCGCGTGGAGGGGAGAGCGCTGGGGCGTGTGAGTGGGGAGGCAGGTTCCAGTGATTTGAATCATTGGTAAGAGTATTTATTGTAGTGTTTGTCTGGTAAAGATGTTGGTGTATTGTATTTGTGACCTTGTTTGTCCTGAGGAAAGCTGCTGCGACAGCTCAAATGTTTAAAATTTGAGTTGCTTTCGGATTCTAATAAATGAAAATTTTTTACCAAGCTACAAGTCTGTGAGCGCCACTCCATTTGAATGATATATACATATGATATATAAACCTGCTCATACACAGGTCTCATTTTTATCAGTTGTATGGATGTAAAAGGATTGGTTTAGGATAGATAAAGGAGATCAATACCCCATATGATGTGTACAACCCGTCACATGAAACACAGCGGCTGCACTAGAGGAGCCCATGGAGCTGTTCTTATACACAGTATATATATTATAACACTGCCTCTACCCTGCTTACATGCCCCATATCTCATCATTAACTTATATATATATATATATATATATATATATGTATATATAGCTCCTCCCCCAACTGATCAGCCAATCGCATGTCATGAGTGGATCTCTATAATGTGTCTTATTCTTATTATTCTACAGATTGGATACATGCAGATTAACAGGGGAATCATGTCTGGATTTGGCCTCTGCTATAAATAATAACCAGTCCCTGAGGACACTGGATCTGTCTGGTAATGACCTGTCTAGGCGTCACTTCAGGGAGTTGATGGCGGCTCTGTCCAGTCCAACATGTCACATCCAGGAATTACAGTGAGTATAATGTACAGCGCTGACCTCTGACCTGGAGAAAATATTATACTGTAACCTCTGACCCTGGAATCATTTTCAATACAGAAATCTGGATCCTCAATGAAATGTCTTTCTAAGCACAGATACACTGATAATATGTGGCCCATTCCCTGCACCTGGAGAATCCAGAGGTAAAGGCAAAGCGGGTGACATATGTCCTTATAGTGCAATGTTGCCTGGGATACCTGTGTAATAAAGCACGTAGTGTACAGCACAATGCAGAGCAGCTCTGTATAGTGACCATATACATATATACACTGTTATATGATGTAAATGGAGCTTCTGATTAATGAGACGCCTCTGTCTGAATGTGACTGGAAGAAAATCACAGGAANCAAGATGTTTCTATCTCTTCCTGTATGTAGAGATGATGTGACACCTGTACCTGTGACACCTGTGTAATACAGCACAATGCAGAGCAGCTCTGTATAGTGACCATATACATATATACACTGTTATATGATGTAAATGGAGCTTCTGATTAATGAGACGCCTCTGTCTGAATGTGACTGGAGGAAAATCACAGAAAGCAAAATAGAGATGATGTAACACATGCACAATACTTCAGCAGTGATTTCTCACCAGTTGTATAGTGTTTAAAGTGTCACATCCTACAAGTGTGCAAAATAGGTGGCAGAGTGTGACCTTGTTGACTTACACATGACCTTAAGGTGCTGCAAATGTTTCGATATAAACAGTCCTTTGTCATGTCTGTGTTTCACTCTGGATCAGGGGCCTCTTGTTCTTTTCCAAACACAACCCTCAGAACGCAAGTCCATATCTGATATCTGTTACTGTGTGCGTTTCTGAGCATGTGAAAATCACTCACTCAGAAAATCATCACATCGGGTGGCAGATTGGACCCAGTGTGATGAAGGCGACTACTTTCCCAGAGTCCAGATCTGTTTTTAGAGAATACAAATAATACTAGGTGACTAAATGCTCAGATTTCACAGGATTTATTACTATTTGGTCAATACTATCAATATCAGTGCTCTCCCTAGAAACTTGTAGGTGAGTTCTCCGCCCAGTTGTAAGCTGAGCGCCCACCTACTGACATCAAAATGAAATTTTTTTGTTAATTTAAAACATTTCAGCGTGGGTTCCACAGTACATACACAGTGCTTGGACTGCTGTGTCCAGACACGGTGTACAGGCTGTACCCTAGGGGTACATTGAGGAAGCACTGCAAAGAACATACAGCACAGGTAAGAAAACGGCACAGGTAAGAAAACATTTAAAACTATTTACACATCCAGGGTTGAATGCAAAACAATATGCTAACAATTTTAAGATGGCAACATTGTTAGTAAAAACAAGAGCAGCAAATATAGGATTTAGGTCATTGTAAAACAGAACCTAAACAAGGATGTATATATGACCTCACAGCAATAAATAAATTAATCTGAATAGAAACATGTTTATTGAATTATTAAAATATTCTTGGATGGGACTCCCTGTAACACATAGAGTTGTGTAACAAAGAACTAAAAATGTCAAATACATTAGTACAAAATTAATGTTTCCTAACTTGTTGGGGTATTTTGTTTTATTAAAAAAAAAGTGTAAATGTTGTCCGTAGCAACACATCATAATTTATGTAACATAATCGTTTCTATGCAAGTTAACTGTGACCTTATTTCGGATTTGATGCCAAGGGCAATATCACCACTATCCAATTTCCATGCAATGTCCCTGCTTTGCAAATGTATACGAAAAAATAGCAACAACTTAGCACAACATTATTAAATAACAAATTTAATTTAAAACACAGTTTAAATGTTTTTGATAACATACATAATTTATCATACTTACATGAAAAATGATTTGCAATTAAAAATTCTCTTGTCTGAATCCCTGACCTACTGTGCTCCTGTTCAGATGTTTCAGAAACTTCCACATGCTCACTGTCTGCTTCCACAACCTCTGGCCAAGGTTGGTTTAAAAACAGATTGTGGAGCAGACAGCAAGCCTAAACAATATAAACCACCTTAAGAGGCTTATACAGCAGCTGCCCCCCAGACTTCACTAAGGGCTTAAAATTCATTCACCTCAAAAATACTTTACAGATATTTCTACTTTATGCAAATAATTGCTTTATGTTATTGGACTCGATGTGTGTGGTGATGGTACCAGGTACAATTTTGGTGAGTTATTGGATAACAGAGCATGGAAAGGTGGAATAAATTTAATGACATCTACAGACTGCAGCTACTAACAAGGAATACACTACAACGTAATAATGACATAGATATGACACCAGGGCCTAAATTCACTAAGCGGAGAGTTTGCTGGTGAATTTGAAAGGTGGTGAAGTTGCCCATAGCAACCAATCAGATTCAAGCTCTCAGTTTCATTTTGCATACTGGAGAATGTGAGCTCGAATCTGATTGGTTGCTATGGGCAACTTCACCACCTTTCAAATTCACCAGCAAACTCTCCGCTTAGTGAATTTAGGCCCAGGACTGTACGTGGATACACAGGACAGGGGGACACTGGGTGACACCAGATACTGTTATGTATAGTGAGCGGCTTCTCAGGAAGAGAGAGAGGGAAATACAGGAGATCAATACCCCATATGATGTGTACAACCCGTCACATGAA
>JABWIB010008918.1:6156-21338 GCA_016617825.1 Platyplectrum ornatum | reverse complement strand
AACACTCAGCAGAGCACACACAGCGAGATGTTCCACAGTGTAATATAGCACTCAGCAGAGCGCACACAGGCAGATGTACACAGTGTACTTAAAACACTCAGCAGAGCGCACACAGCGAGATGTTCCACAGTGTAATATAGCACTCCACAGAGCGCACACAGCAAGATGTTCCACAGTGTAATATAGCACTCAGCAGAGCGTACACAGCAAGATGTTCCACAGTGCAATATAGCACTCAGCAGAGCGCACTTAGGCAGATGTACACAGTGTACTAAAACACTCAGCAGAGCGCACACAGCGAGATGTTCCACAGTGTAATATAGCACTCCACAGAGCGCACACAGCAAGATGTTCCAGAGTGTAATATAGCACTCAGCAGAGCACACACCGGCAGAAGTACACAGAGTACTAAACACTCAGCAGAAAGCATGCAGGCAGTAGAACCACAGATACCAGAAGTACCAACAGAAGTACAGCAGAACGAAGGAAAAGGGACTCCAGGTAGACTGAAGGGGACATGCTTGAGAACAGCAATGCTGCAACCGACGCTATAACCGGCAGTGAAGAGCGTCACTGCCGGTTCTTTAAACTACCCGCCAAATCTCTGATTGGCCACCGCGTCTCCCTGAGTGAGGTCAGGACGCCCAAACCCGGAAGGACGTCCCGACACAGCAACAGACCCTGGCAGCGCTACTCGCGGCGGCATGTGACAGTATTAGTATTTTCATGTGTAGGTATTTTAATTTGTCTGTATTTTCATATGTTGGTATTTTCATGTGTGGGTATTTTCATTTGTCTGTATTTTCATGTGTGGGCATTTTCATTGTAGGTATTTTCATGTGTACTGTAGGTATTTAAACGTGTAGGTATTTTTTTCCCCTTACTCTATCCCTGCCCTTTTCTACCTACCTAAAGGCAACTTTCCTCCTCCTTAGGGACACCTACACTGCTTGCTTAGCGATCAATAGGAGGTGCAAACGCAACCACACATTTTCTAAATTTAACACCTTTTGGGGCAACCCTGCATTTATCTCTGGGCTGTCCAATTCAGCCTTCTTAACCGGTGCCCTAAGTGCTTCGAAGGCAATGCTATTTCATAATCTCTGGGAGTGCTGTAGGATTCAGGTCTTCTGGGGTATAATATTTAATTTCCTAAGTTCCCTGTTTGGTATTCGGCACTACTCTGGGCCAATTTTGATGCCTGGTGGACCTCCCAGGCATTCGGCAGGCCATTGCTCTTTGTACAATTATAGTTATGGCTGCCAGGTGGGTTATCATGCAGCATTGGATTAAGCCTCCCCCCCCCCTCTTTAAGCTCAGTTTGCTCGCTTCTATTGGAGACTATGGCCTAAACTCACTAAGCTTGGAGTTTGCAGGGGAATTGAAATGTGGGGAAGTTGCCCATAGCAACCAATCAGATTCGAGTCTCAGTTTCATTTTACATACTGGAAAATGGGAGCTCTTATCTGTTTGGTTGCTATGTGCAACTACCCCACATTTCAATTCCCCTGAAAACTNCCCAATTAGTGAATTAGGCCCATGTATCTAGAGCTACGGGCCCTCCTCCCAGCCAAATGGGGTCGCTTTATTGAATATCTCCCCCTGGACGAGTGGTCCCAAGTATTACATCTCTTTGAATCTACCCGCTGGTTCTTGCTGCGCTATCAGGATGGTGTTGGTTGACTGTTTGGATCTTTCGATGGAGGTGCTGAGATGACACTGGAGTGGTCCTTTCTTAATTTCTCTAGAGTAAGTTTTCTAATGGGACACTGGGTGACAGGGCGGGTGCACCATCTTCCCCAACCCCTAGCCCCCCCTTCATTCCTTTTTCTTCTTGCCTCCTTTTTCTCCTCTATCAAGCGCTTGTTCTCCCTACAGCAGCAGCACTACAGGCAGTGGGTCACACGCAGCCCTCCACGGCACCACAGGGTCAATTCCATACCGCCGTCCAGCGTTCCGAGTCGCAGATTTATTCTGGCCCCTGCACACATGCTTTGCGCATGCACAGTGCGGTCCAGGCGGCCATATCGAAGGACCATCTCCCGGCGTTTCCTGCACATATAATGGAGTCCGGTGAGGGGGGCCTCCAGCTGTACTGTCACGGCCTCACTTGCTCCAGTGCCTGTTCAGGCACAGCAGCCTCCTCACACTTTGGTGCCCCCCCCTTCTGCTCCAGTCCAATTCCCACTCCCCTAGTGCTAGTTTACCTGGTTTAGTCCAAGAGTAGGCGGCGGGAGCGCTCTGCAAGATCCCGTACTGACCGCCTGCGACCCTATAATGGTGGTGATGGTATATCTGGGGGTGGTAGGAGGGTCTCCCCAAGGCACAGGTCCTCTCATTCCCCTGGCTCCCAATCCGTTTCTTCATGTTCTGGTTCCAGGTCCTGGGGGCGGTCACCTGTTGGTCGGGACTCCCGGACACACCACCATTACCATCATGGTGGTTCTAATCGTAGGCCCCACTCTCCGCCTCATTTGTACTGTCACCATGGGCATATTGCAAGCCACGCACATTGTCGCTGTCACGGCTACTCTCCTTATGAGTCTAACCAGCGAAGTCCCTGTGGGTGTTGCCGCCCGCACTATGCTTCCCCACCTGACTACCATCATCGGCATCGGCCATGAGGTCCCACTCCTGGTCGCTCCTTGGATCCACGCACCTGTCCAACCTCTGATTTCCTCTCCTCCTCCCTGGGGCCAGTTCCTCCTCAGGCCACAGTTGTGTCCCAAGCCCCTGACACTGACGTGTTGCCTGCTGTTCACTTGGTTTCTCAGTCGCTCCCACAGGCGCAGTTGGTTCCTCCTAGTACCCCGGCGGTGGTTTCGCTTCAGGATTCGTCTGTCGCTGTTGAATCTTCTGATCCTGAGTTCGTCTTTCCCTCCACGTCTACAATGAGATGCGACCAGCCATCTGCTGCTGCACATGATACTTCGGCACCGGTACCTACTGGTGAGTTGGTTTTGGGCTCAACCTTAAAGAGCTTGCTCCCTCACATTTCTTCCACATCTTTTGACTCCTCCTCAACGGGGGAAACGGGGTTCCGGTAAGGGTGCGGGTAGAAAAAACCGCAGGGCTATGATCCCTGTGCTGGGTTCGGGCAACATTTGTATTGGGGCTCTTGCCATTGTCCGCAGCCATGGTTCACCTCGTGGGGAATGATGTCGGTTTCTCATCCACTTTGGACCTCACTTGGAACATCAAACACAGGTTTGAATACGTGATGGGTCTGGTCGGATATCATTCCCCACCGGGTTTAGCGTTGTTCGGCGGACAGCTCAACCATCGATCGGGTGCATCGGAAGATCAATCGGTCTGTTAAGGTTTTTCTTTTGCCCCTTGGTGGCCGTGTGGTTCATCACCTGTCGATCCGGTTTGATTTGGTTCACTTGTACCCTGCTGATGGGGTCCATTAGTCTTAGGCTGGGATTGATATTTTTGTTTGGGATATTTTGGACTTGTTGGTTTCTTTGGATGGTGGCGAGTCCGGAGTGTTGCTCTGGTCGGTGGCGGAAGAATAGGTCTTTGTTTTCGTTGTTTGAATCATTGAGTTATTGCCTCTTTTTTTTTATGCTGCTGTTGGGCAGCGGCTGGACCCACATCTGTGAGGGCGGGGCCAGTCGGTAGCACGTAATGTTGTTTACTTTCTCCCTTATTCTGTATTTTTGTTACAGGTAATATTTTGTTATGTCGGCTGTTTATTTACATATGTTTGCTCGCCCCCATTCAAATTTAATTTAAATAGCTAATTCAAATCAATTTAAACATTCCCAAATTCCAATAAAAATTAATAAAGTCATTTAATTTAATTTCCCCTAGACGCTTGTCCGTGTGGTTTATTGGTGTTGTGTCTATTACTGGGTCTGTGCGCCAGCGGGGTCATTAACCATGGCAGCTTAGGAGGAGTGATGACTGCATAGGTCAGAGGGAGGTTAAGCTGCCTGGTTTGTGACCCGTGCAGGTGACACAACTCAAGCTGATTATAGATGTGAGTGTTTGGGAAGGGGCGGGGATCTTCCCAGCACTCCTATAAAAAGCAGCCATTTTGTGAGGCAGACCTCTTTTGTCTTCAGGACGTTGCCCACCCTCCCTCCCGTTTATTTGTTTGTTGGCGGAACCATAGGTCTTTGTTTTCGTTGTTGGAATCATTGAGTTATTGCCTCCATTTGTTATGCTGCTGTTGGGCAGCGGCTGGACCCACGTCTGTGAGGGTGGGGCCAGTCGGCAGCATGTAATGTTGTTTACTTTCTCCCTTATTCTGTATTTTTGTTACAGGTAATATTTTGTTATGTCTGCTGTTTATTTAAATATGTTTGCTTGCCCCCATCCAAATTTAGTTTAAATAGCTAATTCAAATCAATTTAAACATTCCCAAATTCCCATAAAAATTAATAAAGTCATTTAATTTAATTTCCCCTAGACGCTTGTCCATGTGGTTTATTGGTGTTGTGTCTATTACTGGATCTGTGCTCCGGTGGGGTCATCAACCATGGCAGATTAATAAAGCTTAATACCATTGAAACTATGGTACATGGTTGGTGAGTATCTCAACTAGATGTGTTATGCCTTGAATATGTAATAATGGCTATGTCAAAGCTTCACTATGTCATTCTATTAGATCAGTGAAGTAAGTTATGTACTGTATTTTTAACAGTATTACCTTATTTCATTTTATATGTAACAGCTCCCATCCTAGGGAATTATGAAACTAGTTCTTACAACTAACTGAATTTTCAAACAGAAGGAAAGAGAATTCTACACTCCCACAATCAACTAACCAATTAAAGAGAGGTGCAGGGTTTTTTTAAACAACAGGCAGTTATCCTGAAGAAGTGAAATTTGGAAAAAAAGTAATATCGAAAATCTATAACCCCGCAGAAATCTTTGACAACCTTCTAGCCTGCTGCTGTGCCATATGAAACAAGTAACTGACAGGAGAGATGAATCTCCTAGCAACGGAAGTAAACCGCTATTCATTCTCTTGCCACAACCCGCTGCGGCTCTGCTCTTGATTTGACAAGAGACACACAGGAGATTGAAGATAAAAGTAAGAAGGGTGTACTTCCCAGAGAACCAATGATTAAGAGAATGATTTCAAGTATAAGTTCACTATACACTGATTTCTCATGTTGGGTTCGGATATGCTGCAGGCATATCCGCAGTGTAGAGCAGGCGGGGCAGCATGCAAGTACCGTTCAGACTTGCACGAAACGTCGGCTCTACAGTGAAGCCGGCTTCCTGTGAAAGGCGGGGTCACATAAAAGCACTGTGATCGTAATGATCACATGTCTTTTGTAGGCCAATCACCTCCCCTTATACACCGGCAAGGTGGCCCCAGGCCAAAAGACGGCGAAAACCCTCCTTTTTTGCTGCTCTCAACACTGCCTTTCAGTCACCGTTTTTTTAAACGTGACCCATTAAGATAGCCTCCAGAGGTTGGATTTTTCACTGTGGCTGGCATTTTCAGTGAAAAAGTCAGCCTTTTCAGATAATCTGAATGTGGTATTAGACCAGAGTGCTGAGTAACAAGTAAAAGAAAACCTTGAAACCTAAAATTGGGAAAACTGGACACTTAACAATATTTGTGCCTTTTCTACTATCCAGAGTACATTTTTAAAGGACATTTATATATGTTTTGGAAGGAGTTGAGCTCAGAGTGTACTTGAAAGCATATATTTGTATGTTGTTTTCTGTTCCCTTAACACTAGAATGTGTCAGAGCTAGATTTTTACATACCATTCATGATACATTTTACTGTTTTGAACAAAAAGAAACATAGTTTTTTATATTACAAAAAGACCATAGAAGTAAATGGTGTAGCAGAAACTGTCTATGCATTGGATGGCACTCCATACTTTGTCCTTCATCTGGTCTGTTATGCATAGTCAAAGTCAAAGTGGAGCAAGGAAAGAAGATTGAGCAGGATACATATATGTGCTCAGGATACATATATCAATCGTGTTGCAAGCCACTCATACCCATCTTTGGGGAAGTCATATTAGTGAAGAGAAAACCTTAGAGGCAGACCAATGTATATCTTGAGAGGTCAGTCTATTTACCCTTTTTGCCGTGTAAGCGTGTCACTGCCCAGGCTGCAAGAGGGGGAAGGGTGTACCCAGCAGGAGCAGGAACCAGAGTTATATACCAAAGAAGTAGTTTAGTAATTTCTGTGCAAGAACCTAAGTTCATTAGAAATTATGTGAAAGACAGTATAAAATTGATCCTAGTGTGCGACACCATCTTCTAGAGGCTCAACACTACCAGATATAACCCTATGAAGTGGCTGCGTAAATTCTGAAATTTCATCTAGGAGACAAAGTTTTAAGGTCGCGATTGAATGGAGAGTTTGACATGCAAACTCGCCATGAGTTTAACTCGCCTTTGCAGGGCAAGTTTGAAAATTTACTATGGTGCGAATGTAAGCCACGAATTGAACTCACGGGCGAGTCTGATCATGTTTCAGAGGAGAGTTTTGTTAAATTCTTGTGTTATACTGGTGAGTTTAGTTAAACTCGCCTATAATTAACAACCATTTTGGAAAAGTGCCAGGCACTATAAAAACCGACCATTTTTAGAATTTGGAATGTGACAGGTAGAGAGAGTTGGGTGTTTGGAGAGTGTTAAGAGGAGTTTGGAGAGTAGCCTTTATTGATTTCTGTGTGTGATTAATTGTGTCTTTTGTTGTGTCTTTTTTAAGGTGTTTTGATTTTCAGTATTCAGTCTTGTCATTTTTTGTTTATTTTTTATATTTTACCCCCATCTCTGTTTGTGTACTTGAGTGTGTACCATAAAATTACGCAGGGCACAAAGTATTCCCCACCTGGGCTGGACCTGATGCTGGTGCTAGTCATGGTCATCAACTGCTTCTCCTTCATGTGTACTATGTGCAAGCACAGTTGCCACTGCTATACAATCTGCACCTAAAACAGCATACATGGTGATCAGGTAAAAGAAAGTGCTGCATAGAAATGCACCTTTTTATAGGGTTTAAGGAGTTTAAACAAACTCGCCCGCGATAAGTAAACTCACCTCTTAGTAAATTTTTTAAATCTTATCTCTACATGTTGCAAACACGCAAATCGAGTTTATAAAGGTGAGATGAACTCGCGATTGAATACGGCGAGTTTAAGCCAATTCCACCTTTGTAAATTACAAAATACTACAACTTGCCTGGAACATTAACTTACATTTTCGAGTTTGTCAACTCGACTTTAGTAAATTTACCTCCAAAAGAGGAGGCTGAAGAAGAACAGTTTTAAAAGTCTCCCTCACCCGTGGCGCAGATCGCGTTGATGACTGATAAAAGTTAGTTATCAGTGCCAGGAACTTTGTAGTGTGGCTGTGCCACAAGAGCATGGCTGATGGTGGCTGCAGGTTATTAGAGCTAAAGAAACAATAGCACAAGAAGTGCTAATACTTTTATTTCTATTTGGTTTGTTTTCACTTCTTTACCTGTTTGTTCAGGCCCAAGCCTGTGTGTATTCACATTATCAAATGTCTGAGCAGTAAATGCACTGCATACACCAGAAAACCTGCCTTTGTGTCCTTATTTTAGGAACCAGTTACTATATAAATATATACTGTATCTATGTCTATACATACATTTGGGGTTCAGTGTGTCCATATATATATAGATTATGATATGCAGTGTGACTGTGTATACGTATATAATATATACTAAATATAATTCACACCATAATCAACATTGAGAAATATAGAGAGGAAAAAGATCCAACAGTGCAGTATCTACAGAAGATTTTTTTTATTTTGTATGGTATTTATTTTATCCCATAATTATTTTTTATTTATCTCTGCCTAGTATCTGCAGATCCAGGTTTGTGCTGAGCTTTGTCACTTTCTACATAGGCTTCTTTGAGGAGCAGTACATTTGACTAGGCACATACTGAATGAACCTGGTGCTCTAAAAACACTTTATTATAGACCTGCTGGTGGTATAGCAAAGGGACAAGGTTACAGCACAATCTTTTCTTGAGTTTGAATTAAATTGAAATCTTTGAATTAAACCTAAACTAATTTTATTTAGCTATTCAATTCTTTAGAATAGAATTACTTGGATATAACTCTCATGTACTAGTGAGAAAATGAGTTCTTCCAAATTCTCCTAGCTGACATATGTATGAAATTATCAGCATTTTAAAGGTTTCCATTATAGACCATGCATCCATCATATGATCCATGAGTCAGTGACAGGGCAGGAGCGCTGAGGCATGAGGATTAATAGAGTGGGAAAAGCAGGAAAATGTAAGTGATTATTTGGATGAAGTGAGGGAGAATTGGTTGACGAGTAAGGTGAAGAGAAAAAGAAAAGGAAAATTTAGTTTGGACAGATAGATATTGCTTGGTGACATCGGGAGAGACAGCGGCAGAGACGACGGGGAGCTACAAACAGCTGATTAGGAGGAAGAAAAGACATCAACAAAGCTGCTTAAGACTGCGATAAAGGATACAGGTCAGAGTCATTTGTATCCGAAAACTTACTTTCTTTGCTTCATTGAACTGACATTGGCTACAACAGCATTTTATAACATATGCTAACTGACATTTAGCTATATGTAATCAGAAAGGTACACTGGTATTGACTCTTGAACACGCGTAAAATTCATCGGATAAATATTAAAGTTCACTAAGATACTTCCAAGTTCTCAGCTTTAATGGGTGTTTCTCTGAAGTAAATTGGAAAGACAGACATTTACCACAACAAAGTGGCCAATGCCAAGGAGTAGAACTTAATCATTCTTATTCTAATTGTTGATTAGAAAGTACATGATTTCTAACTTTACTAAGAGATCGTAGAGATACCTCTATTTAGCTGGTATTAGTATAATGTTATGGATTGAAGGTTTATAATGAGGAATTGAGAGTGCAATCTTATACTTACAGTACCTAAGACTAAAATATTTTGTCATGACAAAATATGCACAGCAACTGTGTTAATGAGATTGAAAAAGTGATTCTTAATTCTGTGATTTTTTTAAAGTACGTGTATATTGATAAGAGTAATTTAAAAGCAAACTGTATTTAAAAAAAGACCTAAAGAAAAAAAAGAAAATAGTAAATATTGCAAAACTATGTCAAAGTGATTGTGTGATATTAAGTATAGTGTTATTGAAATAGGTATCCCTGAAACTATTCTGTAATTTTTGATGGCCCTCTGCTAACCTTGTTTGTTGGGTTACTGTTGGGGTAGTTTTTATATTACACATACCTAATTCTCATTTCTTAAATAGCACCCTATTTATTTAATTGTAATAATTTAAGGGAGGGGTGTTAGAACAACCCATCAGAGACCCACACAAATATGTTTTAAATTAAAGATCAAATTACATGCCAGTCTTTCTATGTAATTTATGTTTTACAATGTTCATGTTCATTTCAATATGTTGGCAGGACAGGATGAAAAGTAAAAGACATTCTGAGTTAATAACAAAATAAACAAAATAAATACTCATAGTGTACCAAAACACTTCGGTAATACCATCAAAGCAATCACCACTGCCTTAACCCCTTAACAACGCGCCCTATTTAGGGCTTAAGGACGCAGCCCTATTTTTCAAATCTGACATGTGTCACTTTATGTGGGAATAACTTTTTAATGCTTTTACTTATTCAACTAATTCTGAGATTGTTCTTTTGTGACACATTGTACTTTAAATTAGTGGGAAATTTTGGTTGATACCATTGGTGTTTATTCGTGAAAAATGCGCAAATGTCAGGAAAAATGCGACAATGTTACATTTTCTGCCTGAAAGACAGATAGTCACACCACACAAAATAGTTAATAACTAGTAATACCATTACCATATGTCTACTATATGTTGGCATCATTTGTTAAAGCTCCTTGTACTTTTTTAGGGCGGTAGGGGGCTCATAAACTTAATAGCAATTTTTCACATTTTCAAGAAAATGTAAAAGTTTCAAAAATTTAGGGGCCAGGTCACGTTGGATGTGACTCTGAGGGCCTGCGTATTAGACACCCACATGAATGACCCCATTTAGAAAACAGCACACCTCAAAGTATCCAAAACAGCACTCCGAAAGTTTGTTAACCCTTTAGACGGTTAACAGGAATTTAAGCAAAGTGAGGGTAAAATTTTTACATTTCCCTTTTTTAGCAAATTTTACATGATAATCCATTTTATTCTGGACCGATGTTAACCAGGACAGATGTTACCCATAAGACAAAACTAAAAACGTAATCCCCTGATTCTGCAGATTTTAGAAATATCCCATATATGGTTGTAAAACGGGGGCATAGCCCCCGGTAGCATCAATAGAGTAAAATCCCCCAAGAAGTAATACAATATTGTAAAATACACCCTTCAAGAAACTCATATACAGGTGTAGTGAGCATTTTGACCCCACTGATGTTTAGTAGCGTGAGCATTTTTCCTGTCAGGGCGGACAGGGATTAACCTTTTATTTTTTAACGTATAAATATTTTTTTTACATTTTTTCATTCATCAAAAGTTGCCATAGTACTCCGGAAGTTACTATGCAGGCTATCGTTGATGAAACTAATGTGAATATCGATTTTGAATGCTGCAAATATTCACATTAGTTTCATTNACAAAAGCTGAACATAGTAACCGCCATGATAACTATGCCAGCTTTTGATGAAATAATTGAAAAAATAAAAATAAAAACAAAAACATAAAAACTTACACAGACACACCAATATAAACTTTTTAAATTTTTTGTATTATTTTTTAATTATTATTTTTATTATTTTTTAATTATTATTTTTATTATTTTTTCATTATTTTTTTTTACATTTTTACACACATCTGGTGCATATTTATTCACAAACAGGCTAAATCTGTCTCCACATTAAAAAAGCCGCGATCGGCTAGTCAGAAGTGACTAGCCAATCAGCTGCGATCGAGGGGGCAGGATCAACGCGATCCTCCCCCCCTGATGTCACTAAAGATGGCTGCTGCCAATGCAAAGCCTACTGGATCATTCCCCTATAGACTGTTTTTATTTTTTATTCTTGCATAACATATTCAGTTTTATTTAATTTAATATAGGCAACATTAAGTATAAGAAAATGTTAGTGTTGTTAGTCTGTATGTTAGTTTGCATGAGCAAAGCTAACTATATGAAAATGCCCATGTATTTATGTATTTCAAACAAACCAAACATGACACCTTTATCTCATTGAACAAATAGCTGATATAGNCACTTTTACAGCTTTTATCCTGGGTTGGCCATCTGTGGCATGTGCAGATATACTACAGCTGAAGAATATGCATCTGACTGTGGACTTTTTCCCTTTCCATGGATCAGTTACTTCATAATTTTACTGTGGAACATTTGGTCAAGTTCTTTTATATTATATCATTGGTGTACGCATTTCTTAAATATATTGAAATCCACATTATTTTCTGTATTCAGCCTTTAGACACTATTGACTTACAACTTACTCAAGAGTGGGCAAAACCATGTTGAATTGAAGGGGTGTGTTTGCGCCATACACCATACTTTTTTTTTAATTGTGCACACAAATACTGACCAGGGTTACTGTTGCACTGTTATTATTACACCGTTACTTGGGCTAGGAAACATCATCTCTCAAAATTAATGGCACACATTCATTTATGCAGCCCATAAACTGCATGAGACTAAGACATATCTGGCTCCAAATGCTCTCCTGTAAATGTCCCTTACTGCTTTGGGCTCCCCACACGCTTTGCCAGTCATTATTAGTGGTTATTGGGGATGTTTCTGTTCCCAGTAAGGTAGGTAATGTTTTTTGCTGTTCCAGATTCTTACCTATGTCCCCGTGATGAGCAGCACAGACAAAACGGTGCCCTCATCACCTACCTTAAGCCAGTCTTTCAACTCCTCCTCCTTTTTCCGGGGACTGGGTCCCCATCTACTATTGACTCCATTGCTAGTAGATAAGGACTGTCTGTTCCCAGGTGAATTAGATTCTTATTTTTCATGCACCTATTTTTCATGCACATCAACATCCCTGTTAGGTCCTCCTCCTCTTCTTGGTCTTCCTGGGGGTAATGCAGGGGGTTTCACAGGTGTCCTTAATGTGGACACTGCTCTAGGCGCCATTCTTTCTACTCCCGACATCCCAATTAACTGTTCGCACCACCGTCATGGTGTACTGCTCCTACACAGCCCATGCAAGGGGGCCAGGCTCATATAAGAAAGTACAAAATAATACAGATTGCATGAGGGTGTGGGTCCTACCCAATCCTTGATGGTATTTTAACAGTCCGGTCAGTAAGGGGTACCTTTCACTAAATACGGCTTATTACATTGGTGTTCAAGCCCACACCCTCGGCTCCAGGGCTGTAAAATTACTTTGTGGACAGACATAAAATCAATCTCCAATATGGAACTGTATTTTTAGGGCTCCCACGAAATAATCCTAATAATCGTTTTTGGGCATATAAATCAGCATGGTGGCCGGGTTGTGCAACTAACAGGTAGTAAAATTGATAGGGCATTGCCAGGGCTAGGCTATCTCCACATTGCTTGCATGATATCTCCTAAGTGAATGTTTTCTGCTGCAGACTGGTGAGGATTTCTTCTGGTTTCACTGATCCCTCATCCCTAATTCACTGTCCAATGATATGTTTGTTGAAGTTAAGATCTGATAGCATTTCCCCCGGAGTTTCAATGGGGTTTCTTCTGACCTGCACTTCTGGTTTCAAACACACTGCTTCATTTGCAAATGGTGGACCGGGCAGCTCAGTGTTTGGAATTTTCTTTGAAAGTGGCTGGTGTGCCTCCTTCTGGCCTCCTTCCTGGGAGCCCATAGTTTTTATTTGAAACTTAGTAATTTAGCTAAGTTGGTGTTGGGCTGACTTTCTCCGTCTACACTGCAAGCCTACAGGACTGCGTGGGCGGCTTGGCGATCTTTTTAGGTTTCCAGGGTTGGCAGTTCCCAGGGAGATAAAAATCAGCTTCGCAATTTTTCAGCTTTATGTATGCAGAGGGTCATACATTACCAATATGTTTTGGTTGACTTCGTAATTTCCCTACTCTGTAGGGCTGGGCAAGGGCTCATTCAACTCCTCACCATGGCAGATGTCCCATTACCATTCCCATCTTGCTCCATCTGTTTTGCGATCTGTTTGATGTTTTGGTTTCCCGTAGGAGTCCCTGTTATTTGAGATGGCTGTTGTTGAATGAATTGGTGACTGCCTCCAAATCTTTTCTGTACTCCGGCTTGATGATGTCTAATGTTAGACTCCATTCAAGCCTTTGGTCGAGCGCATACAAAGGTTACATCTGCCCAGAAGGTACCTGGTTGGCGGTTGACTGCATGATCTCTTTTACTTCCTCCCCTCTAGAGCCCATAATCAGCTCACTGCACTTTGTGCGGGGGCATGAAAAATTTCTCTCCATGGCCTGTGGGAGGTTTCTCTTTTTGTGACTGGGAGGTTTCACACTGTGTGCCTTCCCCCGTGGAAGGCACAAGAGTTAATTCTTAACTCTTTTATCTTTTAACAGTGGCCATTCTGCCTTGGAGAGTGTTGATTTTTGGCCATTCTTTTGTTTATTGGGCAAATCATCATGCCCTGGCTCATGTCTCCAGTTTGAACTCTGTTAGGCATTTGTTGGTGCAGGTGCAAGGGTTTTCTCCTTGCTTGTAGGCCGGATCTCAGCACTGTATGTAGACTTGCATGCAGATCTGGAGTGGTGGCCAGAGTTTTATTGGGTCTGGTTTGACATTATTCCTCACCGAATAAGTTGGCATGCCTCTGATGAGCTTGCTATGGACTTGATTTGCCAGAAAATGAATCATCTCATAAAGGTTTTATTTGGCCCATGGTGGGTATGTGATTCCTCACCCTGCTTTCCGTTTGACAAATTGCAGTTTTTTGAGTAAGAAATGGAGTTGTCTGTGGGTGACATTTTGGAGGTTGTTGGGTCTTTATTACCAATTTGATGGTGGCGGGACTGGAGAGGAGACTGGTGGAAGTTGCAATACAGTAATGATTAGGTTTGTTAGCGTGTGGTTATGTTTGCTTAGTAGGCTTCCAGTGATTTAGCGGTTGCTGTTTTTTTGTCTATAATGTTGAGCTTTATTGTTGAGTGAATTGCTGCTGCATGGAAGAGTGCTGCATTTATAAATTAACTTTAATATAAGTTTTATTGCTGTTTTTATTGTACTTGGGAACAGACATGAGCCATGGGAATGTACTGCAAGGACTGGTAATGACACTAGAGAAACACAGAGGAGAACTTGCAATGATCTGGTGAGTAATTTACAGTTAAAGTGAATATTCTAAACAAAATGCCATATTTATTCAAGACTCATTGATTAATGTGCACTTTAAAACATTTGCAAACTTTTCTGGTCTACTCTAGGGGGTATATTTACTAATCGGAAAGATTGCAGTGAGAATGGACAGTGGGGATGTTGCCCATAGCAACTATTCAGATTCAAGCTCTCAGTTTCAATTTACATACTGGAGAATGTGATCTCAAATGTGATTGGTTGCTATGGGCAACATCCCCACTTTTCAATCTCACTGCAATCTTGCTGCTTAGTAAATATACCCCTAGGAGCAGGGCTGGAAGTTGGGGTGTATACGGGGGTATATTATATTTTGTGTTTTCATACCCCCTCTTCTAAATGTGCATACCGACACTTCTAAACTTCCACTTCGACCACTGCCTAGGAGTTAATTTAGTACTATTGTCAACTTTAAACTTGCATAACACTCTTCATCAAGATCACTCACACTCTTCATCAAGATCACTCATACAAATATTTTTGTTGTCTTGGTACTTAGCATATATTATCAGTCTTTGTATCCTTTCTCCTGATGCCAGGTAAATAGGAGTTCCTCTCTACTGTGAGGAACTCTATCAAATTGCAGCTTCTATCAAATTGTTTTTAGAATATTGCTATGCAAATCATCTTTCTGCTCTGGTATGTTTACATTTTTTGACATGATTTAAAATATCAATCTAATAGAATTTTTTGACTGGGTCACAAAGGTAGTTGACCAAGGGGGAGCTGTGGACATAGCTTATCTAGATTTTAGTAAGGCCATCGCAGACTGTTAAACAAGGTAGAAAACCTGGGATTGGAAACAAAAATTCGAGTGGATACGATCTTGGTTACGAAATAGGAGAGTTGTAGTCAATGGAATCCACTCAGGGGATGGTAGGGTTACAAGTGGAGTTCCCCA
>JABWIB010008916.1:13503-25023 GCA_016617825.1 Platyplectrum ornatum | reverse complement strand
TATGGTGTGATATACAGAATACACTATGGTGTGATATACAGAATACAATATGGTGTGATATAAAGAATACAATATACAACATGGCTCGAAGTGGGGGTGTATACGGGGGTATGCCATACCGGCACTTCTTCCACTGATGTAATTGAAAATCTACAAATCTCCATTGACTTCTATTCTATTCAGTTTTTTCATACTCCCACTTCTGAATGTCCATACCACCACTTCTAAATTTCGACCACTGATATACAATAGTCATTGCAAGATCATTTGGTTATGGACGCAGGGAGGCAGTAATTAGAAGTAGCCATGTTAGGAGCGGAGGAGACTTGTGGAATAGCACAGGTATATAGCACAGGTATATGGAGGGATGATAGGAAGGGATAGAAGGCAGGATGAGGAGACAAAGCAAGAAGAGATCTTAAAAATGCGTGTGAGCGCATTCACCACATCACAACAGGTGACATTGGTCTGAGATGGCTAATGTTTCGGGCAATCGACCTTCTAAAACTCTCCCCTGCTAACTACTGTCTATCTGTTCAGCATAATGCTCTGCTAGGGGCAGCAATCACTGTCACACTGCTGCTTGGATGATGATGGGTCAAAATAGATCATCTCTGTTGTACTAAGTGTGACCATTTTCCAGGTAACTAGGAACTGTAGAGAATAGTGAATAGCTGGTCATATTTATACACGCCACCACAATGGATTTGAAATGAAACAAACAAGATGTGCTTTAACGGCAGACTTTCAGCTTTAATTTGAAGGTATTTACATCCAAATCCTGTAAACAGTGCTGGAATTACAACGGTTTATAAGTGTGCTTCACACTTTTTAAGTGACCAAAGGTGATGGGACTATCGACACGTAGCTATTTCATGGACAGGGGTGGGCTATCAATGAAGCAAGCCATCATTAGGCTGAAAAATCATCATCAGAGAGATAGCGAAAACATTAGGAGTGGCCATATCAACTGGAACATTCTTAAAAAGAAAGAACACACCGGAAAGCTCTGCAACACCAGAAGACCCGGAAGACACCGAGATACAACTGTGGTGGATGACAAAAGAATTGTTTCCCTGATGAAGGAAAACCCCCTCACAACAGTTGGCCAAAACAAGAACACTCTCCAGAAGGTAGGTGCAATCAAGAGAAGACTTCACAAGAGTGACTATAGAGGGTTCACCACAAGATATAAACCATTGCTGAGCCACAAAAACAGGAAGACTAGATTCGAATTTGCCAAGAAACATCTACCAAAGCCATTACAGCTCTGGAAGAACGTCCTATGGACAGATGAGACAACAGAGTGTAGGTAAGAGGAAAGGAACTGCTCTTGATCCAAAACATACCACCTCCTCAGTGGAGCATGGTGGCGGTAGTGTCATGGTGTGGGCATGTGTGGTTGTCAATGAAACAGGTTTCCTTGTATTTGTTGATGATGCGACTGCTGACAAAAGCAGCTGGATGATTCCTGGAGTGTTTCGAGCAATATTATCTGTTCATATGTAGTCAAATGCCTCAGAACTAATTGGACGGCGCTTCACAGTGCAGATGGACAATGACCCAACCAAAGAGGCTAAAAGTGGAACGATATACAATGACCAAGTCAGCCTGCGTTTCACTTGATGAAGACAAAACCGAAGGGAAAATACCCCAAGAACAAGCAGGAACTGAAGACATTAGCAGTAGAGGCCTGGCAGAGGATCACCATGGATGAAACCAGCGTCTGGTGAGGTCTATGCGTTCCAGACCTCAGGCTGCAATTGATTGTCAAGGATTTACAACAAAGCGAGATTTAGGATTGTTTCGTTTGTCCCATTACTTTTGGTCCCTTAAAAAGTGGGGGGCACATATAGAAACCGTTGTGACTCCTACACCGTTCACCTGAATTGGATGTAACTACCCTCAAATTAAATCAAATTGTGATGGTGTATAGAGCCCAAAATATGAGACTTGTGGCGATGTCCCAATATGTATAGACCTGGCTGTATGTGATGACAAATGTGATTTTGCTATTTAACATAACTGTTTAAATCTTAGTAACCCCCCTGTAACCCTTGCCAAGATTGCCGAGATCATTCATTCAATCCACCCCCCCCGTCTTATCAGCTAGCTATTGCCTCCTCCTTGGGGTTTATACCTGTACACTGCATCCAGTCCATTCTCTCCTATAAACTCATTGCCCAGGAATTATAATATCAAAACACGACAATACGCGATAAAACGCATCCATTAGCGGCAAACAATTATGCCAAAGAAGCCGAACTTTAAAGGAGTCTCACTAAATATGTATCACTGTTCAATTTTCGCTAATATCNTTTCCCATGCCGCAAATAGTGGGAAAGATTAATGTGGACGCGTAGAGCCAGACAGAGTCACAGTTCATTAGCTAGGAAATAACCCTCATTTTTCACGACGTGTGTTAGCCTGGATATTCATCACTGCCACGCACTCTGTACATTTTGAATCATTTCATGTTTATTTTAAACGCTGCAAATTAGCTTTAAAAGTTCCTTTGGAGGTTCTAAACATTCTCAAGGAATACAAATGCTGCTGGGTGCGCAATGCAAACGCCTCCCGAGGAACACGACTGAGGAGTATTTAGCTTTTCAGGCAGACCTTGAACCCCATCCGTCAAGCCTGATAATGAGCGCAGTCTAGGGTAAGCATCTTGTGCCGCCGCAGTGTCCCAATTCTCAGCGTCACACCGGCAGCAGCTATTAAGCACATCTGGCTACTTAATGAGAGATGCATTACAGTCAAGTTCGTCTATTTCTAAAGCATATCGTCTCACGAAAGGCCCGGTTTATGGTTTCCACATAGATAGACACTTATCTCACCATAACCCGTCACACGACATCCACAGGGTACTAATTTAACGTAACAAGAGGAAACACCAGACTGGATCCAGACATCAGAACGATTCTAACCTGCTGATTTGAAAGATCTCTGCTAATGATCTGCAGCTGCATGATGTCCCTGTCTATAAACAATCCCAAAAGCCTCTACTGTAGTAATATGTTGCAATTACATACTCGTCCACAAGGTGGCTCCATACTGAGTGTCAATGGAAATCATTGCATGAAGGATCGTGTATTCAGCACACAATGAATTTTCTGCAGACATCAGGACATCGTTGATCAGTAATATAAATACGAAGAAAATAATTTTATGAGATAATTCTGCTTTTCGCAGATCTAGAACTTTCTGTGCTGTTGAGCTGGGCCTAAATTTACTAAGCTGGGTGATTGCAGGGAGATTAAACAAAAAATGAAGATGTTGCCCATAGCAACCATTAGATTCGAGCTCACATTCTCCAGTATTTAAAATGAAAGCTTGAATATGATTGGTTGCTATGGGCAACATCCCTACTTTTCTATTTTCCTGCTTAGTAAATGTAGGCCATGGTCTTCTGGATGTCCTGGTTCTCAGACAAAAGCTCTGCTGGTTGCAACCTCTATTTTTTTTTTTACCGCCACAAGCCGCGGCCTTTCCATTAAGGCCAGCATTATACATTTTTATTAAATTAGAAAATAAAGTATATTAATATAATGTATTCGTCCCCCACCCCATTCTTATCTTAACAAGAGTAGCAGACAGTGTGGCGGAGGATAAATCTTCACCACTGTTGGAGAGAAAACCATTTTCCATCACATACTGGGGATGTATAAAAAAAATGAGAAACTAATATATAAAAGTATATAAATCTCTGCACAGTCTTTATTACAGAGCTTTATAGTCTGGAATATGCAGGTAACAGCAGGATTGTTGTAGAGAGGAGCGCCGCGGAGTGACTGATAAATACTCCGAGCCGAGTTCTCACACAGATTAACTTGTCTAACGGCCACGAAATAAAGACATTAAATCTTATGTACGAGGCTGAGACATCAGAGTAGTTATTATTTTATTGCACTAAGACTAAGATCTGCTCTTAAAGCTCTCGGGGGTTAAATTGGGGAAATTAACAATCATAGTTTTACTAAGTCTTGGTAAGGAAGTGCTGCCAGCTCCCCCCGTTGGTACAATGGAACTCTGCAGGTACCACCTGTCCTCTTTATAAAGCAAAGTTCTGGCCCCTCATTGACCCACCTTTGGGCCCCAGGGTTGACGACTTTTTATTTATCCCTCCAGAGTAAACTTAAGCTTGAACATGAAGGGGTGGAGCTTAAGGTGGGATTTATGCAAATGACACCCAAATCTCCACCCCATTATGTTCAGTCACAGGTGTACTACGGTTGGACGGGATTTGACGCGTTCATAAACAATTTTGTTGCCATTAGAAATAGCGGGGAGCGGGACTGCCAAAATTGGAACAACCCCGTCATGTTATGATGTCATGATGTCCGTCCAGGCACAAGAGCTCTGCCACACACCGACAACAGAGGGTATACAGAACCATTCTATCTGTATTCCCTCTGCTGCCACTGCATGCCATAGTCATGGTGCTGGTCCCCCACCCAGGACAGTAGACCCAGCTGTCTCCCCCTAAAGGCAGCCCTGACTGTCGGCACCATTACACCCAACCAAAGCTGGAAAGTTTTTCTCTTTCTTGAGAGTCCAGAAGTCCTGGAACTAGTGTGGTGTGTAGTACCCTGCTGAGCTACATGGTGTTATAAGTGTGTTTAAGTTAGTTTAATAATACCCCGTTCAGATTACCTCAAAAGGTCGATTACCTCAGTGAATAAGCCGGTCTCTGAAAGCAATCTGAATGGGTCACTTTTTAAAAGCTGCCAACTGAACGCCCGTGTTCAAAGCAGGCAAAAAAAGGGGGTTTTCGACGGCTCCGCTGCCGCAGTGTGAACACGTCTGGAGCCTGCTTGCCGGCTCCAGCCCATATAAGGGGAGGCGATTGGCCTAAAAACTCGTGATCGTTACGATCACAGTCCTTTTAGGTGACCTGACCTCTTCACTGGAGTCCTATACTGTAGAGCCGGTGTTTCGTGCAAGTCTGAACGGGCTCCACCGACCTGCACGCTACCCCGCCGGCTCTACACCACCGATATGCCTGCGGCTTTAAAATCTGAACACGGCATAAGAGACAGAGGTGAAAGGACATACACCTGCATCACTTCCGCCACCGTTTTACATACTAATACGTAACATGATAGGAAGCAGCAGCGCTGCAACACGCGGTTTACTGTTCTTCTGCTGTTTAATACCTTCACATTTGTGTACGCATTGACTTGCGCACTCCTCTCCTGCTATTCCCTGGCTGGACTTACTTAGCACAGAATAGCAGCTGTTCCAATTAATTGGCTGTTATTAACCTCTGCGCTCATCACTTGACATGCTTGGTGAACTCGATTCACTGCGCCAGTGCAGACTGGGAGGTGAGAGCCTGATTTATAGACTTCATTTTTCCTCCCTTCCATTGATTTAGAAGTTCCAGCTCCGGTGAGAGATGAGAGCGATTAGATGCAATTTCCAGCTATAATAGAAGGATCAGCTACTGGGGAATGGTTTCTTTTGAGAACTTTGTAGGGAAAGCTTTATATTAAATACACACACCCGTTAGCTAACCCCATAACACTTCCAGACACATAGGCCAATGTGTCTTGTGCATATGTGTTACTCACATGCAGTGATATGCAGTCTAGGTAACCTAATCGTGGGTTTTGGATAAAAATCGCCTCGTGGATGGCCACCTTTACTAAAGCTGGCCATACACTATATGATAAATTGATCCAATCGAAAGATTTTTCAAAAGTGGACAAAACCATGTTGAATTGCAGGGGACTCAAATTGAATTAGCTGCAATCCGTATTACAGGTGAGAGATGATGTTTCCAGCCCAAGTGTAATAACAGTGTAACAGTAACTCTGGTCAGTATCTGTGTGCAACATGCAACAATAAAGTATTCTCCCTGCATGCACACACTGACATTCATTCCCCCCCCCCTTGCAATTCATGGTTTTACCCACTCTTGAAAAATCTTACGATTGGAACAATTTATCTTATAGTGTATGGCCAGCTTTAGTTGTGCTCATAAACCGGGTAAAATGGGGTTTTGTCTGGAGGATTTGGTTGCATATATGAGGCATCATGGAGACACCTAATTATTTAAATTTGAAAACTCATTACCTAGGTAGGCATGGAGATGCTGTATTTCAAAACACTTACTTATTTATGGTTCATAAAATGATAATAATTATCATTCTAACTTATGGGACTTATCACCCTGCTTCCTTTATTTAGTGATCAGCTCGGGTGCAATGGGTGAAGCTATGGCAGGGGCCTGAGTAGTTTGTTCCACACTGCAGGCTCATAAGGTTGACTGCTTCTTTTTCAACCAGTACATTATACAATATACATACATTCATTATTTACATATTAAGTTGACAGATTAAACATCATTGTCCCTCAACACTTCCCTTCTACACTTAATAACTGCTCTATCTCAGTTACAGGACTTCTCCCAGGCTGCACCCACTCTCTGGAATAACCCTCCTCTCCCATTAAGATATCATCTACATTTTCAAGCACTTACTGTTCTTAAAACTCACCTGTTCAGACAAGTTTACCAAGTTCTTCAATGTACTTAACATGTTTCTACAACCAATTTGCTTAGTTTTCCTACTCATTCCAAAATACACACAAACCTGAACACTTTAATGCTCCTCAGAAAAACCATTATTAATTAAAATGAGTCAACTAATGAAAGAGGGCACACAAGACCACGATAAATGGCTTCTCGGCTAATAAGGCTATGAGCCATTTTCACTGACACAGCACATGGCTCAAATGAGACTGTACTATTTTAGTAGCTGCAACCAATCAGACGTTTGAGGTCTGCAAGCCTATTGGTAATTAGCATTTTTCCAGATGACTTCATTATCCACCTTTAGCAAACAGACACAGAGTACAGTAGTTTGTTGCTAGCAGGGTGATCGGTCTTGTAGTTTGCTTTAGCACAATGGTTGGCTAATGTGCGTTTTAGAAGTGTAACATGATAGACAGTGTTACAAGGCAACGCACCTTGCTGCATTCCCAGTCTAAGGCACTACGAATATGAGCACCAAGAGGAGTGGATATAAGGTAATGTACATTGACATAACCTGTACTGTGCATTGAAAGGTGTATATGTTTAATAGTGCAAATGTGTATTATGGAAGCACTGTACTGTCCATCCAGCTATGTCTGATTGATGATTAAGGCTTATACTTGTAGTTGGAGGTGAATTCAGATGCTGACACATTCGCACATGATAAAGCACATACCAATGGCTGCATAGGTCACGATTGTCAACGGGGGGAGATTAAGAAATTGTATAGTATTTTACATCACATGGCTAATGCTAGGACCTAGTGCTGTCATCCAACCAAACAACCAACTCAGTGAGACTCTTCATTGGTTCTTAAATATATCAAATATATGAAATCTACCTTTATCATTTACTACCTAAAAAGATCGAGCTCGCAAAGCAGATAGAACACAGGAATTTATAGTGTACATGTACTGTATATATGTATGAAATGGGACCCTTAAAACACAATTACCACCTAGCGCTCTCCATAAGTACCTTCAGACCAATCACCCAGCTGAGACTCATCTCCAGGATGATCCTTATATGCGGCCATATAACCTCAACGCTAAGAAATATTAGCAATGTGGAAAAAATGTTGGAAAAAACGTTCCGTGGCATCCCAATAAGAATGTCGTGGCACACGTGGCGCACACTGATCATGACTTGCATGGTGCCTTGACTCAACCTCCACCCGCGCCATACCCTTCACAACGTACAGATCAAAAGCAATTACCAAAACGACCGGGGCTTTCGTCAAGCCCGTCCATAGTAAAGGGCGATTTCCCAGTTATTTGCATAAATCACGCTCTTTACCCCACCCCAAGCTGACATAGGAGAAAACAAATGTACGCAATTCTGTCATATGGTCATAACAGTGAATAGTTTATATAATAATACATTGGTTGAGAAATGCACATGATGCACACAGTATGACCATGCCGTAAATAACCCCTGCAGTGAACGTATTGATGTCTCCTTCAGTAATGTAAACATCAATTAATAAGAGTTTGCCTCTAGGGAATGTACCAGCATACAGTTTATTATGTGGGAGGATTTGTATAGAGCCACAGGCCAGCCAAAACAATGCCATGCCCTATGATTAATCTGAAGTCCATTAGTATTTACTTGTCAGTCATTAACATTACACGAAGTGATTAGAGGAAGGCTGTTGCTGGGTGCCTGTCGGATCCCGTAGTCTTTATATTGTGCATAAAAATACAGAAAGTCTTCATGTACTGGAATGTTTTGTGGCTTAAGGAATTAAGTTATTATAAGACACCGGCAACTACCATGATATATTAGTATACTGTATGATGAAAGGTCAGTAATGTTTTATCATATTACCATTTCAGCTTACACTATCTATCAACTGAATTCATTTTGATGGATTTCAATATCTGTTGATTTCATATCTGTTGGCTATCTACATATAATAGGATAGATTAGTGTCCAGGAATGGGACTATATAATGTATATTGCAGGTCACTCCTAAATCTTGATATGCCACACACATTGTAGAATGCCAACTCTTAATACTTAATATAACCCACATATAATACAGCAACATTGAGGGGGGGTTTCTGGGCAACCAGAACACCCCCCCCCCCCTGTGTTTGCCTCTGCCCTACAAGCTTTTATGCAGTGTAATGGCTGTCAGCCCCCTAGAAAGTTTAATAGGGCTTTGTCTTATACCAATTGATGAATTTAATTTGATCATTGATCATTTTCTGTAATTTTCACAATCACGGGACAATGTATTTTTAAATGAAAGAGATTTTCGAAATGCAGTATTAATATGAATTTAACAATATATACCAGTGCTTGAAGTGAGCCGGTATATGCCAGCATGGTATATAGGCACCTCTTCCCCAGCTAAGCCTTGCCCCTTGTATAAGCCCCACCCTACCCAGACCGGGGGAACTTTTATTACAAAATTATGGGTCCAGAGGAATGGGGCTTAGCACCATACCCCCACCTCAAAATCTCCACTTCGAGTCGTGATATATACTATATGTATATATAACGCTTTATGTTTTTCACTTTCAGATTCTGCTATGATTCATGCCTGTAAGAAACATGTGGCGACATCAGGAAGCGCAGAACAGCGTCGCTGAAAGACTTCTAAGAGAATGGGTTCCACCGGCGGTCCCCTGTGCTACACCCATGACCAGTTTCCTTAAAACAAGATCTGGGTTAGCACATCCAACCCTCCGTCCTGACCAAACGAACACCACACAAATAAAGACGGACAGGTATGACCAGCGTAGGCTTTGTGCAAGCTACACTTTGCAACTGAACGAATTTCATGTACTTGTGTCAAGACGCAAGGTCCACCAGGGCGGAAAGATGGCTGACCCTGGTGAGAAAACGAGACCACATGGAGCGTTTGCGTCCCATCCAACCAAGAACAGCTGGTCGAAAAGAGATTATTTGAAGATCCCTAAAGTCCACGCCGTCCTCCTGAAGTACGGGGGGCCCGAAAACGTCCAGCCGGCGGCACTTTATAACAAGACGGCAACTTCTCAAAAGACAAATCCCGCCGGCGAATTCAGTACCAGGAACGTTAACAATGCTCCGAGTACATTCTACATCGGCATGCCAAAATGTAGTCTAAAGGTTGGAAACGTTGAAGCCAAAATATGTCACAGTCAGCAGAAAAAGAAAGAAATATTCAAAGTGTAATCTGCAACACATGTAAACTGGTCTGGTTATCCAGGTCAAAATGAAATTGAATTTTGCGAAAAAATGCTGACCTACGGTTCACACAGACCAGATACACGGAAACCCGGCGACAATCAGCAATAATGCGTATGTGACAGCCAGATTCGGAGCTTGAAACCTAGTGGCAGCAGCAGATGGAATCTTGGAATAGCCAAAGGCTTATTTAAGCGTAATAAATCTTGTCACCTTGAAGAGAGCCATATCACAGTAAAGCTGCTGGCTCCCAGAGAAACACAATCTGGGATTTCCAGCTCTGAACAGCTAGGGTCTCTTCAGCCTTGAATAGCTTTCATTACATAACAGCTTATATTTATTTATTACTGCATACAGGATTTATCTACGCTGCTGCCGGTACATAAGTTATAACCTTCTATGCTGTTCATATAGAAGTGGCAAATTTCCCACGAGGCATGTGTCTAGCAAGAGTGCGGGTTGGGAAGGCTTGATGGTGGTCCACCGGCATCGGTACTATTGTGTGTGGTGGTCAATTGTATGTGGGCTACTTAATCACACTGTGCCCTCTTTCATCACACTGGCATCATAAGCTTCAGCACTATAGGACTTTTTGATCCGCCACCTAGCTGTTACTGCTGGAACTGCAACTTTTCAGAGTTATTGACAGCAGTATAGCTGTATTTTAGTGTCGCATCTATAGATTATTTGACTGTAATTTGACTGTAATAGACGTTTCTCACTTTCTCACAGTAACCTTATATGAACACAGTTTTTAATCTACCTTTTGGGTGCAATTCACATTCAGTGCCAGTCTATTGTGTTGTATAATTTCTTTATATACAGTTTGTCACAGTTTATTGAAGTTTATTGAAGATAATGATTAATACTAACCTTAAAATGTATGTGCATACCTAAAACTTTTTTGTACATTAAAAAGGATCACAAACATAATGTATTTCCTGCATTCACATAAGATAAGTCAGGTAGTTGAGTTCAGATTCCAATGGCGCCGATGGTGTAGAGTATCTATGCGTTCCTTCACACTAAGCATACTCAGCAGGACTCGAAGTGGGAGTGTATACGGGGGTATGCCATACCGGCACTTCTCCCACTGATGTAATTGAAAAACTTCATATCTCCATTGGCTTCTATTATATTCTGTGTTTTCATACCCCCACTTCTAAATGTCCATACTACCACTTCTAAATTTCCACTTCGACCACTGATACTCAGAATACAATTTGTACGTAATTATGGCACTGCTATGACTGTTATGTTTGGAGGGGTGTTCCATGGGAGGGAAGGGGTCGTGGGTCATGATCAATCCAGAGTAAGGACGTGTTTTCGCAACTGAACCCAATGTGAACTGAAGTCCAGACAGGAGTACAAGCAGTTGCATCAACCACAGAACATATCCAGAGAGTCGCAGAAGGTTTGGTTCTCCATGCACCGAGTACATATTGAAATGAAGCGCTCCACAAATTGTGAATGCACTGTGTGGTCAACATAATTCTGGGACCAGCTTAAAGCACTTTTATTATTTCTCCATTTTGATATATAGTTTTTTTTTACTTTATTTTTATGGGGAGATGCCGGGAATAGTATCCCCGCACTCTCCCCACAAGTCATCCTCTTTTTCCTCTTTCTAATAACAGCTATTAGATTTTATTATTAATAAATATCATACACTTTAGGGGTAGAATGTCAGTGTTTGCATGCAGGGAGAATACTTTATTGTTGCATGTTGCACACAGATACTGACCAGCGTTACTGTTACACTGTTATTACACTTGGGCTGGAAACATCATCTCTCAACTCTA
>JABWIB010008914.1:7604-17856 GCA_016617825.1 Platyplectrum ornatum | reverse complement strand
TATATATATATATATATATATATATATATATATAGCTAGTAACAATCAAATGTAGGGATTTGAACTAAGACGTGTTATGTTCTAAGGGGGTACCAGATGCATTAAAGTACAACTTAGTGGGACTGAACTATGCCAGAGGCGTCTGAATGAGTATTTAAGTTACTCCAAGCAACTGGAATGTCTTTGGATGTCACAAACAAGTAAGCAAGGACCGGATTGGGACTATAAAACACCTATTAAATGTGCAGGTGTTTTGTTACGAGCAGAGAGCCTGTACAATAACAGTTGGTATATATGGTCCAGCTGGGTCACTGCTTACAGGATAAATAGATGAGACAGGCTCAGCCTAACAGGGTGTCAATTTTGTGATTATATACTACCTTATTTATCATAAAACTCTTCTGCATGGCCAAGCAAACTGACTGCAACACTAAGCACTGGCCATGGTAGNAGATAACCATGAGCAAATAAATGTGATGGTTGATGTAAGAGAGATAACCCAATTCACAGATATAGACCCACTTGTACATGAACAAGGCCTTCATATATAGGAACCAGTTGCCACCTATATATGACCGATACAGAACTATAAATACAGTGGTTTAAAAGGACACTATTTTGGAATAGTATAAATCATTCTGATCGCATGGTATGTACGGATTAGACCCAAATGCTGGTCAGCCTACTATGGTTAACAGCTTCCATTAAAGTAGCAAGGTCCAAGTAACCCATAAAAACAGCCAGACATTTATTATTGCTTAAATAAAAGGCATCTTTTTCTTTTGATTNGTTTTTCTCATTTTGTTTTTGTTAAATATGTACAAAAGGCAAAGAACCCCTTTAATATAATCAAGGGATAATATATAAAAAACCCCTAAAACAGAGTTTAAGAAACAGTTTATATGGCTTCAATCATGTGTCCTTAGAATAGCTATCCTATTAGTCCATCGGTATCACAGTGGTACGATTAAATATCGGCCATCGAATGGTTATTTTTCTAATGTGCCCTTTCTGGCTGTATACAAAGGCTTATAGACAAAAATCTTGATAAAGCAGTGCATTCTGTTCTTAAAACGGAACAATAACAAAGTAAAGATGAAAACGAAAATAAAACAAAAACAACAATGTATAACTTGTTTAGGACCTCCAAAACCTTAAATGAACTCAGAGGGCCAGCAAAGCCCAATATAATAAACTAACTAGTACCTTATTTATACAAAAAGTTATTCAACTTAGACNAAGTGAAATGACATATGGTAATATCCCTCTGATCTGTATGGCTGCGTATTCTTGTATTACAAATTAGACAAGAATGCCACCAGAAGTCCATATAGCAGCATTTGATCACCCTTTGATCAACTGTTTTGCATAGCTTGAAAACCAGGAATAAGAACTATTTCTGTAAAAGTAAAAAATACGACATGCATGTAACTCAATAAGAACACATTTCTCCTAGAAACCTTTTGTTTCCTTTTAAGCATTGCCACCATTTTCACGTCCAGGCTTATTTTCATTTGTGGACTCTTAGAAGAAAAAGGACTTGAACAAGTGATGTAGACCATTCCTCTTCAACATCTTCTACAATTAGGGTGTATGCGTATTAAGGGATAACTTCTTATTTAGTGGTCATTAGCAAATAGACATTCCAAGTTCTGAGGCCAGGTCAATTGTGTCCATCAAAAACCAAGCCATGTGCTATATAAATACATCCAAACTATGTACATGAAAATGTACCTGAATAAAATTAGTGGCCATAAACATTCCGGAATGAAGGTTATTCAATATGATAAACTTGATTCCACTTCCATCTAAAGTCTTTTCCTTTGTATCCAGCATATTTGATCACATTCAACACAACCGTACTGCATCGCTTACTTGACACCTTCCCTTGTCATTTCTTTCAGCTCTTTAGAGTATATTTTTCCACAGGTAAGCCATTTCAAGTCCTTTAAACGTTACCATTTCCATTGTCACAGTCGCTGACACCAACCCTACTATCTGTTGTTATAGTCTTCACTTTGAACTTCTGAAATCGCAGATTCCGCCACTATATTGGGGAAACATGGCAGTTCTCAATCCAGCAGCAGTCACAATTGTCTTGCCATCGCACCAAGCNGACGTTCAACATGCTCTTTCCACCTTGCAGATGATCTTCTCCTCAAACAATGGCAGTACAGCATCCTCTTCGGATATCTCTTGATATACAGCATTACATTCAAACTCTTGGCTTTCCTTTTTGAAGTAATATCTGAAAAGCATAGGTAAGAGTATGAGCAACGGAATGAGGACACCTTTACACACAGGTCACAAATGCCCCTATAGAGGGAATACTTACTTGTAACTACCCTTCTTGCTCAACAGTTCTTTAAATTCTTGCAACGTTAAAGTTGGTTCCTTTGTTCGGATCATATATGGGATTCTCTCTCCACAGAAGTAGTAGACTATCGCCAAACCTCCCTGTCCTTGGTCACTATTCATCTTTTTGGCTGACTTAATCCTGAAGAAGAAAAATAAATTATATTAATTAAAAGAAACCAGAAATTTGATAAAATGTAAACATAGGATAGGATCCCAATTCCCATGACATCTGATTACACACACACAGAAAATCAGGGCTAGTATTGGAATAGTATACACTATACGCAGGCGCTTCTGTACAACAGAGGGGAGTTATTATTTTATTTAAATCATTTTTCCCTTTAAAACAAAAACCACAACAAGGAATAGGAGCAGGATACTTACTCTTCTGAGAATTTTAGGGTAGAGAACCCGGAAGATGGAAGACTCTCGCCAACTTTGCTTTTTTCTTTAAGAGTTGCAGACTGCACACACCTTAAAGACAAACAAATGTTATGAAGCCTTGTGAACGGAGACAGCTGTGAGATTTTCAGGCATTATTTGATTTCCATGTTTGCATAGGTGCTTATTTTATCATTAAGGGAGACTATAAAAGCTACAATATATTCTTCGAAAAACAAAGACAAAGGTTCTCTCTACTATAACCGGGATGCCCAATGAAACCCTTGTTTCAGTGATAAATATATATGACCCATCATGCCATAAGAGGGAAATTCATGTATTTTAAGCCACTATGGGCACCTCATAGAGTTCTTTGCACATAGCTAGTACAAACATATCACCATTAGGATAAGTACAGCTGGAGAGNGAAGTATCAACAGGCCACCCAACACTCACTTAGCCCCTTCCCCACACAGCCCTGCCTGTACGTAGACATATCATCACTGGATAAGGCCTTACCTAGTCTTGTGAAGTTTAGGAACTCTCTTGTCTTCAACAAGACGTCGACGGGCTTCTTCCAGTTGGTCCAAAGTGTTTGGCGCATTCAGTGGTGGCATGGAGGTATCTTGCAGGAACAGATGAGCAGGCTGGGAGGCCATCCTGTGTGTGGTCTTCTTCGTTTCTGAGCAATGGCTTAAACTTAAGGAAATCAAAAAAAGTTAATATAAAAGTAGTGGATCATTTCTATTTATTAAACAATGATTATGAATATTTATCTGGAGATCAATGGCAAATGACTACTCGATTATGTTTTTGAAGGACAAAGTGCTTCAGGTGGACCATCAATCCTGTATGTGATGGAATCATTCCAGACGTTCTGATTGTAACAACTTGCTGTACAGGCTTGAACCTTCTCCATATTCTTTAAATTACCTTGTGTTAACATCCCGGTGATGTTTTTTCATCATCTTTGCACTCTCGANAACCCATTGCAATACACTGTGGCTACGTTCTACTTCTTGCTCAGGTGAAAGTGGTGTTGTTAGTCCAGCAGGAGCACTTCCATCTTCAAGCTTATGAGACTGAGCACATCCTTCAGTCTTTCTGTAGCTCCTTGTGGCTTGGGAGCTGCAAGAATTTGCACAGAAGTATTAATATGGGATGCATGTCGTACACTATGATGTACCATACTAATTGGCGGAATTTTGGCTTTTTAGGCCAGGTATCACTCTTACCTCACTGATCCCCGCTGCTCTGTATAGGGTGCGACAGGTGTTTCCATTCCTTGGAGAGCTTTGGGTCTTAAATGACAGGAAGTTAAACTTTGACCTTTGCCAAATGTTGCCTGCCCTTTGGCTTTTCTTTGAATAAAAGGCGACTGTGATCTAGGCGACAGATTTGCAGGCGTCTTTAAGACTCTTGATACATGGTCATCAAGGATGGATTGCGGGTCATCCTCAAAGGAAGCAGCTGGCAGAGCGTCATGGCTGGACGCAGGAATGTCATATTCTACTTTTTCTTCTTCCTGTTAAACGGTAATATCCTGTATTTAAGTCTTAGATCTGGATATCTCCATTAACACAACGTTTCCCCCCCCCCTTGCATTAGGAATAATTGAAGCTGCTCCTGTTTATGTACGGAAGAACTTGGCCAAAAGCTATTTCAGGAGTATTCTGCGCTTCAACATGTCTCAACCCAACACCCTGTCATGGAGCGCCAGGTGTACGCACTCAGNCTCCTTTCATTTTAGTAGCTACTAATCAATTTACATCTAAATGAGAATGTTACACACAGTAAAGAGTGACAATTCAATTATTCCTTCAAAAAACACCATTCACTATAGATGTGTAGAAGTGTCAGGANCAAAGATATACTCAAATACATAGTTATTACTGAGGATACTCTTCATCCAATAACTCAATCTTTAATGTACAGAATATCTTACAAATGAAAGTATTCAAGTAATATTTACCTCTTTCAACCTTTGTAACCGCTCTTCCAACTTTTCTTCAGCATCTCTCTGTTTTTTTACTTTCTCCAAAGCTACGGTCAGTATAGCGGCAAACTCAGCAGGGTTTTTTGGCAACATTTCAGGTGGGGGTCGCATAGTTCTCTGAAAGGTACCAAATAAAAGGATCAGTGTAAAGGGTCTTTTTACCTTAAATCACAAACCTTATCTGAATTATATTTTAACGTATACAAATAAAGGTTCATAAATTACCTAGACAAATACTAATGTATCGTACTGATCCAATTACTTACTGGAACAAAAGGCAGAGGCACTTGGCCATTGGCGCTGACACTCCTGTGGATTTCTCTGTTCTTTTTGGATCGATATGGCGGAATTCCATCTCTGTTGAAATGATTACATTACATTTAAAGAAGTTTATAAAAAACATTTTGCACATTTCTACACATTCAGAATCCATACGTTGGACATGTAGGAAACTTCTGGAACATCTAAAAGCAAAGTTTGTTTTTTGGTTCGACAATCCGGCCATTATCCAGAAGCCAGAATTAGAATTAGAATCGTTCAAATATAAAAATGAAAAGCAATAAATGACAATTCTATATATATATTTATTTTTATTTAGTTATACTATNGGGAAGCTAAAGCGCCATGTAGATATCACCTCTTGGCAACATCATCAAAGTGAGCAGCAAATTCCATTCATTGTCTCCAACAATAGAGAGATAAAAAGCAAGAGGCCTCCTGTTTCTTGACCCGTGCCCTGTGGCAGTCTACTTGTTGAAAGAGCCGAGGCCGGCAAGACCACCTTCCAAAGACGCCTAAACGTGTCTAAGCATGTAAATATTATATCTGTTATAGGTTTAGTATTTCCTTTAGGGATATAATACTTTCCTGTATTATGTTTTAAAGGCTATTATGTCCTTTAACATCAATTGTCAGGTGGCTAGTTATTCAGGAGTTGCAGAATTCAAGGTCCTGGCCCAATGGAATATAGAGTAAGAAGCGGATACTTACACACTGCCATCTGTTAAGGACATGGTGTCTTCAGTAAGGGCATCACTTGAAATCTCGCTATCGTTGATACTGGCTGCTGGAGCACAGTACTGGTATAGTGGTTCATGTCTACGTAAGCTGGACCTGGAGAAGTCATAGAGAAAGTTTGCATGAGATCAGTTCTATTAGACTGTAACCTCGAACACATGAAAGGATGCCTGCAAATTATTTCTACATTGAAAATTCATGTCTTGAGCTATTCCTTTGGGTAACAATACATTAAGTGATCACTAAGGGTACAAACTCATGTATGAAATCCTTTGAAGTGTATGTTTCTCTGTTGGGTAGCGGGTAATGCGACCCTTTAGTCAGTTTATATATTATATTTACTGAAAGTGAAGCTGGTGTTTTGTCTTATGTTTGGACAGTCAAATAGCTGTAATTCACATATATATCTCTTGAAAAGATTTACAATCTAATCCTGCAAAGGCCATAAAAATAGAATAACTGTTATAAAAGAAAAAAAAAACACATCATAAGATAAGAAGGCTTTGAAACAGCAAGGGATCTTGGGAGGGAGGGGGAAGAGTATAGGGCGAAAAAAAAAAAACCCTGCTTTATGGATGTAGCTCTTTGATCTCTGGAGCAGGGAAAGATTTTGTACACATCAAAGATATGCGAGCTCAGGGAAAGGAATAACAGCTAAGTTAACCTTTAACACAAGGAGGGGAGGAACAGAAACAAAGAAAATACAGAAAAAGTGCCGGGAGAACAAACAACTAAATAGGATGAAGTAATAAAAATTAACACGTTATTCGCTATATAAAGCAAAAGACCAACATCAGCAAGTAACTTGTCTACGGGTTCTTACCTTTGGCTTCTTGGTGGGATACGTGTGAAGGCACGGTTTATTTTTCCCATGGTACTCAAACCAACAGGAATGTGGTGTGATCCACCAACTTCCTCTTCCTCGGCCAACGTTGGGAGGCCAGGCGCTGGGCTNTCTGGCGTAGGACTGTCTTCAGCGGCATGAGCATATTCCCTGCAAATGTCAGACTGCAGGAAAGAAGGGAAGGCCTCCTGCTCCATGGCCCTCTGGATCTCCTGCTGGGCCTGGTCGAACAGAGTCCTATTCAACTGCTGGTTCTTCACACAGTCCTTCACTTGAGCTCGCGTGGCTGGCTTTAAACGTCCAGAAACCGCCTGGCTATTTTGTACATACCAACGATATATGGCTTTGGCTGTCTTGGAGGTTTTGGGTTCCTCTGGGTCCATGGCTCGGAAGCCNTTACAAGCAAACCAAAAAGTTAAAAGATCCGCTAGGCCCTGTCCTTCCAGGTACATGCGGAAGAGCGTTGCCCCATCTTGGTCATCCAGCAATAGATTGAGGGATCTGCCCCATCGGGAAAAGCGGGAATCATGCGCTGCACACCCTTCCGCTTGCCGAAGGGANTCATCCTTATATTTCATGTGTTGGGAATCCATACTGAATTTTTCAGCCTTAAGTAACAGAATAAAATTTTCATTAGTTGGGCATCAAAACCTGTATTGTCTTATTTGTTAACAGTACATGGTGCCAATATTCATTTATATGTGATGCGAATCAGTTCAAGAGCTATAGACCATACAATGGAACAGCCAAGTTGTGTGTGGTAAAAGTGCTCAGTCTGATCCAGACACAGCAGTGTTAGTAGCAGAAATTATAGTATGAAAGAAAAAGTGTGCACTGGATATCAAAGTAATGATATAAGAGACATGGGCCTAAATTCACTAAGCGGGGAGATAGCAGGGGAACTGAAAAGTGGGGATGCTGCCCATTGGAACCAATCAAATTGAAGCTCACATTCTACAGAATGTAAAATGAAACAGAGAGCTTGAATCTGATTGGTTGCTATGGGCAACATCCCCACTTTCCAATTCCCTGCAAACTCCCCACTGAATTTAGGCCATAAACTCTTACTAGTTATAGGGGATAGAATAAAAAAAAAAAGTTTCAAAAACTTCAATGAAAGTTTGCTATGACACTTCAGAGTCGTCACAATGTATTAGATAATTGGAGAAATAATATACCTTGCAATTTTTAGTCTCCTGGCCTGGCACNGGTGGGCGCATTGAAGTTTCCCTGAATATTGGTCTTGAATCTGGCATACAGGTCAGCACCCCAGCAGAACTCATGGCTCCCAGCAATTGTGACTACTGCCTGGAATAGAATAGAACGTTATCATTTAAACCAGAGAACATCAGAAATGAATCCATTCATTGGGATATTTTAATAAGAGACCTAAACATGAACTAGTCGCTGGATCATCATACAACTCTATNTATCTGGAAACGTAATAGAGACGACGTTTACCTGCCAGCTACATATGAAGGCCACCATGTTGNGCCACATCTGCTAGATTTTGGGAGTTTCTTTAAGTTATACTAACTGCGTTATATTGTATTATACATGGAGGCTGTCTCGGAATATGATTAGGCCAGCNTGCCATAGGGAAGAAACGCTTTTCATGTCAATCCTCTACAGTTCAGGATGAATCATTAGCTTTGCATTAAAAGGGGAAAAAAATCCACTTTAAAAACGACAGGCCATAGCTCCTCTGGAACTGCTATTACAGGCAAATGGCCATCTGGTTACCATTTTCCTGCCTTCCAACGTGACTTACGCCATAGCATAGCCCTTTGGAGTTTCTCAATAGAAATTATTCACAACAGGTGGGCCCGAGCCTCCCTCTTCCGCAGCATACCAAGCAAAATGCGCCCAAGATATCCAGATGTTTGAACAGTTTTATAGGTACAAGTTCACAGACATTTGCGGATAAAGGAAGCTAGAAGGTATTTCACCAATTCTCATGAAACACTATACAGAGGAGGCCCAAGCTGCCCCTTCACTGAAGAAGAGAGCGGAGATGCAGATTCCTCCAGTCTGAGCAATCCTCACACACACACACGGAGACAATTAGTTCATTTACCTATCTGACCCCCCCGAGTAAATAGTGTGTTTGTGACCAGTTAACTTCATTTCAAAGTGTGAGGCTTGGGAGTTAACATTCGTGGCCTCCTGCTGCTACACACTGCAAGCTTTAGATTGTAATGGACATAAAAGCCGCTTCGNCCATTGATGCTGCATTTCCCACAGAAAATCAAATAAAAAGAGAAAATAATCACATTATTTTCTGTTTGATGGCCACAGTACGGCGACGGCGGCAGAGGCACTGGTCCNCAGGACAGTCATCACAGGCACTTACAACCATACCCGCACATAGCTATTATCCGGGACGGCCACTTCCATAGGAAAATGAATAGTTCGGATTTAATCACCAGCTCTAGGCCACAACACAGGAGATCATTAGCTTAAAAAGGACATGTCTCCCAATGAGGGGCTCTGGCCCCAGCGCCGTATCCATTACAAACCACATGGAGAAAACTCATAGGAGAAACAAAGTTAACTAATAGAAAGTATTCAAAGTTTCGGCCATAGGGCTGTACTCCCCCCACTAACCCCTATATACACTCAGATAAGGGGCCACTGAGACTGAAGTGTTATTGTATGATGCAGAACTATATGACAAAGCGGCGGAAAGAAATAAAGACATGAAATAGTTGCTAAATATAACCATATGTTCTGCAGCAGCTCCAGGGGAGGGCTGGCACACTGTGTACCCGGGCCCTGGCATAGACAAGCAGGTGGCCCCCCATCAGGGGAGCAGTGCGGGTGCCCCCAGCCCTGGCAGCAGGAGGAGGGGGGCACTGGAAGAAGTTTGCCATGAAGTTACCTTGATGTGTTGTGTGATCGCGATCCGCTCCCTAAATCCTGCGATCAGACGAGGGGGCCGGTAATCCAGATGGCCAAGTGCAGATCAACCATGGTGGCAGCGGTAATAGTAATCCAGGAGCATGATCCGGGCGCAGAGGAGCTCGCACCTTCGTGAGTAGTGAGTGCGCACTGACGATCCGCTCCCTCCTCTCTCCTCTCTCAACTTTTTTTTTTTTTTTTTAATCAAAACCAAAAAGCCCTTCTTCACTCCCCCTGGGGACAAAGCCAAAAGAACAAAGGGGTGTTATGGCTTTAATGAAACATCAGTGGAGATCACTGAAGGCGAAGTCCTGGCAGCTCGCTAGAAGCGCGGCGCCTCCAAAGCGGCCACCGACGCCGCGCAAAAATCCCAATCCGGCTCCCGGCCGCCTCCCGGAGCACAGCCACCGAGAATATCCCGCGGGCAGGCGGAAAATCCGGCGAGAAGATTTTTCAAAGCGACCTTTAATTGTGNCTTGCGAGCGGCGATCTGCCAGGACCTGGCATTTCTGAATTCCTTTCTTAAAGCCAGACTCCCCCCTCTGGTTAAGAAAAAGAGTCCTTTGAAGAGCGCCGGACCAATCAGCGCGCAGAGGCTCCGCCAGCTATTCCTTTCATCCCATCTTCAAAGGGCCCTCAATCACTATTAACCCCTGAAGTGCTGCGGGGAGGCTGAGGAGGAGGAGGAGGACAGGGGGGGGGAGAGGAGGAGGAGGACAGGGGGAGAGGGGGGGAAGGGACTCTGCATCCTGAAA
>JABWIB010008910.1:7747-18398 GCA_016617825.1 Platyplectrum ornatum | reverse complement strand
ATATATACAGGAGACCAGTCTCCATACATACAGGAGACCACTACCCCCATACATACAGGAGTCCAGTCTCCATACATACAGGAGACCACTACCCCATACCTACAGTACACCAGTCTCTATACATACAGGAGACCACTACCCCATACATACAGGAGACCACTCCCCCCATACATACAGAAGACCAGTCTCCATACATACAGGAGACCAGTCTCCATACATACAGGAGACCACTACCCCCATACATACAGGAGTCCAGTCTCCATACATACAGGAGACCACTACCCCATACATACAGGAGACCACTCCCCCCATACATACAGGAGACCACTTCCTGCATACATACAGAAGACCAGTCTCCATACATACAGGAGACCACAACCCCATACCTACAGTACACCAGTCTCTATACATACAGGAGACCACTACCCCATACATACAGGAGACAACTCCCCCATCCATACATACATACAGAAGACCAGTCTCCATACATACAGGAGACCACTACCCCATACATTAGCCCCCCCCCCATAGCAGTAAAACCATACCTTTACTATTGATGACTCATTCATAGTATTGCCTCTGCCCAGGTCCCCGGGGAATTGCCCATGCACTTAGGGGAGGTTGTCAGATATGGTTTAGAATCTTTTTCGTCGGATTGTCATAGGGCAGCATTGTGTTATCTGTATATAGAAAAGAGAAAAAGACAATTCGTGTATATAAATATAAATACAATGTTTACAGGCATCTCTATTCACCTTGGAAGATCACAAGATGAGAGCAGGTTTGTTCAGATTTGGCAGACTGGGCAGACTAATTCAATTCACATCTTGTTTCTAATTGCAGGCTTGGCACGAGTGCTGTCATTGCAGGATGGCGCTGTCTTGGCAGTGGCTGTAATTGGCAACAGTGGTGATGTGAAGACACAGAGGATAAGGTGACACATGGCTAGTCAATACAGGGAGCCAGGAGTGCACACAGCGCCCAGGCATTGGATAAGGTGCTGAACTGGAGGTGCTGGGAACTTTCTTCAAATTGGACAGATATGTTGAAACCTGTGGAAACATAACGCTTGATACAAAGTGACCCTTCTACCATGAATCAATCAGTCTGCAGGTGAATGGCTTTTTGCAAGGCCAAAATTATTTCTGGCGATGAGCGTCCCTGTTTCATTGTTATTGGGCAATAAAATTACCCACAAAGCAATGCTTATTTGTCATCGCAAGCTCACTATGAGGTTACAATGGTAACAAGGAGCATTGTGTGATTTTTACACAATTTAACCTACATTCTTGGAAAATACACAATTGTTACAGTTTGAAAACTACTTTACAAACCCAGGTGACCATGGTGGCCACTCATTGCATGGTTACATTGTGTCTTTATAATACTACTTACTATGACACCTAAAGAATATTTGTCTATGCTTGTTGTTTAATAATTGAAAGTGTTCAATTTGTGCCCCAGTATGTGTCTACTCCTCCTCTGTGACTCTGTAAATACCTCCCAACATGTCCCACCCCCCCTGCCCTGGCCAAACCCCGCCCACCCTTGCCAAATCCCCACCCCCTTTTTGGTCCGTGATCGCAGGCGAAAAAAAATCCCCACTTCCCTACCAGTTTGTTCCCTGTAGCTTACCAGCACATTTTTTGGCGTATGGCGCATTTTTGTTTCTGTAAGTATGTGCAGCACCCAGTGAGAATAAAATAGTTAAAAAGAGTTTTGGTACATCACTTAAAAATTATTTATGGTGTTGTCCACCAATAAAAAAAAGGGGTCAAGACTCAGTATGTGACCTATTCCAATTATTCCTGACACCTAAAGAAGTAAGGAAGGTCACTTTGTGTGGTGCACACATTTAGGAATCGCATAAAAACGTTACATTCATATGAATATTTATTGAAAGTCATGATTCATCGATGATTTAAAAAAAGGTAAAATATTTAAACGTGTAAGTAAGAAATATGAAAAAGTGTAGAAGAAAGTGTAATAAAAGCTATGATCTTTTACTGGAACACAGTGATTCTTTCTGATTAAAAAAATGATATTTATTATTTATCAAGATAATTACATATTACTAATATATAGCAATCAGTGTTACTATTAAAATAATATTAAATAATTGGAATTTCTCTATCAGAATACATTTTCATGTTTCTATATAAGAGTAGACTGTCCACTTTGTTCCAGTCTAATGCACATTTCTTCTTCAGTGTTTAAATATTTCACCTAATTTGTCTTTAAATTATGAATTTTAATTAATAATAATGTAATACCCCCTTACCCCCCCCTATCTCTACCTGTATCTACTGAATGACCCCGTATGTGGCTTACCCCCATTTCTCTTATGTCCACATTCCCAAACTTTTTTGTTTAATAGGCTTTTATTATCTTCACTTACCTTTGCTGTCTTCTCACTGATTCTTGCTCTGCTTTGTAAATGACATTGATGTGATAAGGTGATGTCAGCACCAGGCTGATCTAGGATCTTCAGTAGTACATAGTGACACAGACATAGGCACTGCTGTGTCTGCCCTTTGAATTTAAAGAAACAGAATTCCTGTACATAGTATTATTCAGGAAAGGCTGATGCCGTATTCAGAATGCAGTTATTAGACTGTCCAGAATAATGGGTAGTAACCCTAGTGGCGGTCCCAGCGGTGCAACACGTGTAATGGAATCATGAATAAGCTTGGCATGGGTCACGTATCCTCTATAATCTGGCACTGGTGAGAGGTCCTCAGATGCGTAGGGGCTGTCTCTGGATTTACACCTGCTCCTATATTGTACCAAACTATAAAGCTGGGCACACATGGTAAGATAAATTGTTCTAATTTAAGGATTTTTTCAAGAGTGGGCAAAACCATGTTGAATTGCAGGGGAGGTTAAATGAATGTTGGTTTTTGCATGCAGGGAAAATGCTTTATTTTTGCATTTTGCACAGAGATACTGACCAGCGTTACTGTTACACTGTTATTACACTTGTGCTAGGAACCAGCATCTGTCACCTGTACTCCTGATTGCAATTAATTCAATTTGCCTCCCCTGCAGTTCAACATGGTTTTGCCCACTCTTGAAAAAATTCTTAAATTGGAACAATCTTACCGTGTGTGCCCAGCTTAATGCAGGTCTATTGTCTCCTTATCAACATGGGAATTTGCCTTAATTTTATTAAGAGTCTTTGCAAAGTGCATTGTGTACTATGCCATTTCGGCAGTGGAACAAGCATGTGGTAGTGCCACACCATCATCTTCACCGTATCTCCACCCCACTGCCTGTAGTTCAGCCACAGATCATTCCTGTCAATGGTTTGGTTGCAGCAGATCAGGTTCTGTCTTAAAGATCAGTTTCATTAGCAATGGCCTTTGGCAACTGTGTACTGAGAATAAGTCATGAAGCTTACAGAAATGGTTCATTAGACATACCCTTATGTCAGTTATTGACTGATCAGCCCGAAGTCAGTATAAGGCATATGAAATGATATCTTTAAGTCTGCTGTGCTGGCATTTCGCTAGATGAGCCTCCTTCTGTACTTAGGATAAGAGTAATTTATGTCATTACAATGTGAAGTTATTCTGGAAAATGACCCTGTTTGTTTGTGGAGTGCTTCTTTATCATAAGTAGACTGAAAGCGAGGCTATTATCAGTATGTGGAGAGGAGGACGGTGGAGGGACATGGAAAGTGCTGCACAGAACAGATATCATGTTTAATAACCTGCTGTGTACTAAGTACTGCATATATCATAGCATGGCACTTACCACCAGGATAGAGTAAGGTGCTTATTATACTTAAGTCTATGCTAATCATAAATTTAGACTAGTATGTTGCTCATACCTGCTACCTGTCCCATCATTTCATTTCCATGACAATCCATTTGGTGATACCAGTTCCAAAAATGGTGAAAGACTGGGGGAAGGGTTCAATGGTGCGTTTTAATGTAAATCGCAGCAATGTAATTCTGCTGTTTACTGACCCGTAAAATTACATATTGGAGGGGAGTCATGGATTCAGACTTAATACTAAATGCATCTAGCAAATTCTGTGTGTCTAAGGGAAGATCACTTTTGTGGCATGGGAGAGATTTAAGCTACAAGACCCTACCTTAACTTTTACGCTCCACCACGGATATATGTATGGTGCATAAGGGATTTACCAAGGACTACCAACCAACAATTAGAACTCATCTTCCCTCCTACCATGTGTACCCAATGTAGGCTTCCCTGATGCCTTGCCCCACTCACTGAAAAGGCTCCATTGTGTAACTCTAGATCTACTGGATCTAAATATACAACATAATGTTGAGGATTACACATGTACAGCCCAGATCCCTAATATATTCCACATAAAGTATTTGCCATTTCCAAATCTCCAATATACCCAAATTGGGGAAATCCCCATTACAAAAAGTACCACCTATTATCTATCTGGGTTTGAACTACTTTGGAAGACGTCAGTCATTTTCAGTCATTGAATAGAGCAACATTGGGACTAAAATGACATGAGAGCTTACCTATATGGTAAAAAAGCCTTTCTCATATGTTCCCTATTGTTCATCATATTTATGATACATAAGTATTTCATAAGTCTTTCTACTGTAATTTGTATTTTATGTGTGGATTAAACTATATATGGATTTGATCAATCCCTATTCACATAAAGGCTTCCACAATGGATCTGGAGCCTTTTCTGATGGTGGTTTGTGACTAAATTGGGGTTAGATTGGGGCATATCGTGTACATTAAGTATGTAAGGTGGGAAGCAGGAGGGATTTAAATTGTGCAGTTAAGGCCTTAAGCTGGGTGCACATTAGCACCATACTCACATTTATTACAAGTTCAGCTGATTGAAAGATAGCATCTAACTACCTACCAATCCCAGAATCATTTGCTGCAGTAATATGCTGCAAATACATACTCATCCACCAGGTGGCTCTACATGAAATTTTAAATGGGAATCGTTGCTCTCAAGATCGTGTGTTCAGTACAAGTTTTCTGCAGACATCTGGACATTCGTAAACACAAATATTAGCGCCTAACAATCAAATCAGACGACCACAGACTGTTTGAAACCATCCCGCAGCATGTTTGGAGAAAACACACTGAACAGATATCTGCTGAAAGGGTTGTTTATCTTTTGATTGAAAAGAGTATCATCTAATGTGTACCAAGCATTATTCTATGTCCAATATTCTGTGTCTTCAATTGAAAATGGGACGTCACATAGAATCTAATGTAGAGTTTGTGCTCGTAGTAGGAATGAAGGTAGTGGCATCTCCATGACATCTGGGCAGACTAGATGGGTCATGTGGCTCTTATCTGTCGTCACTTTCGTTGTTGTTTTAATCTATGCAGCATCTATCATTGTTTCAGTGAGTGTTGCCAGGTAGCAACTAGAATAAATGATTTCCATGAACAATGTTTGTGTTGCACTTAATATTATACAGCAGAACATACAATGCATAATATAACCTCAAATCCCACACACACGTTGAGTCTCTGATGTTATTGTGATGTATTGGTTAGGAGGTATTCGTGAGTCAGTCATGTATTACAACCAACCTCCCAACTTTGAAGGACGAGATATTGGGACACTTAAGCCCCGCCCGCGGTCACAGCCAACTCTGGCCCCAGTCCCGCACAACTCCGCCCCAGTCCCGCCTAAGCCCTGTCTAAGCCCCGCCCTTTTTCGGCTGCGATCGCGGCTAATGTAATAAAAAAATTCAATTTTCTACCAGTATGTCACCTTAGTGCAACATACTGGGAAGCGGGCAGGACAGTCCCCCAAAAGCGGGACTGTCCCGGGACTGTCCAGTTGGTAGGTATGGTATTATGGCCTGGGTTGTTATTTGATATTTTGCACTACTGTCTACATTATACCCAGTGGAATGGAACTAGGCTTACGTCATTTTGAACTTACAAGCGAGTGAGCCAAACCATGATGAATTTCAGGGGAGGTAAATGTCATTAGTTGCAAACAATATTAGAGTTGAGAGATGATGTTTCCAGCCCAAGTCAGATAACAGTGTAACAGTAACNCTGGTCAGTATCTGTGTGCAACATGAAACAATAAAGTATTCTCCCAGCATGCCAGCATTAACATTTAGAGGGGGTTAAATGTAAATTGGCAAAAAGGAAAAGCCTACTATTCATTCCCTCTGGGAAATGCAGCAGACAGTGTTTACTTACCATTAAGAGGCCAGTTTCACTACATTGCTACCACTGCAGGTAATGAATGGCTGACTCAATTTATACTCACAGCGGGTCTGCGGCAAGAATGAGTGTGATATCATCCGCATTAATCTCGCTCTCTATGTCTGGCCACCTCCTGCTGTGAGAATGAATAGAGCTGAAGTCACACATTCATTACTCGCAGCGAGAGTAACGTAATGAATAAAACTTCTTAAGGGTAAGTAAACAACGCTACTGATCTCCTTGCATGGTGATGAAAGACGAAAACCCCAAGTTTTTCCCTTCTATGAATTGTCCCCTTCTCACAGCATAACCCTAACCTTCCTCTTCTATGAACCATTCCCTCCTCGCAACCCAGCCCTCCCCTTCTATTTACAATAACCTCCAGCCGTCACTGAGGAGACCATTCGCTTTATGATCCGATATGGATGAAATGGGAACATTATGGGATCGTTACTCATTTGGTAAAAGTAATTGATAAATAGTACTATCTTCAAAATTAAGATAGCCGCAGTGTATCTGTTAGCTGCACTTTGTAACACATACTGTAAGAGTGTGTGTGAGAGGAGCATACTACTTTTGCATGTATGTACGCTGTGGAGGATTCTCATTCGCAATACATATTGCCTAAAGTTATGAAATGCGTGCATGCAGGGGTTGAAGTGTAGTATGTACATTATGAAGTGATGATGGAAACGCGAGCAAATGTGTAATAAGAGAAGGGAACATTTTTAAATGCAATCAGTGGAAGAAGTGACGGCATACACCCCCCCCCCTTCCATCGAGCCCTTCTTACGTGGTGATAACCAATTTCTGCAAGGCCAGACGCAATTTACATGATCACAGCAGCGCGCAGATCAATTTTCCACACAAAACCAGTATACGTGTGGTTAACTCTGGCCATGGAATTGTACCTTTTTGTATTATGATAGCACTTTAAAGTAATGGATTTTCATACAGTCCCAGGAGCAGCGTGATAATTACAGCTGCTACAGCTCCGTTTTCATCTCATTATACTGGACAGATCCTGAATCACGGACCAATCACCAGACCGATGACAAAATAACATTAATCTCCGTCTGTTGTAAGGAAATATAGACAATAAGATTAGTCTTTCCAGGTGGGCCGCACATACAGACACTAATTGCAATACAGACATTGCTAATGGAATCATTTGCACAGAGACCTGTCCTGCCGGCACTGCCGTACCGCTATCCCTACTGCAGTGTGACATTACGTTTTCCCTGATCATCACATATTTTCATGGAGAAATTTGTCCTTAGTACATGGTCAAATGGAGACAGTGAAAACTAGTAGAAAAGATCAGTATGTCAAGTGAACACAAAAGTAGACTTCTTTAAATGTCAATTACCCGCCCCATAGGACTCCTCCAGGAGGCTGTAATTACATCAGTCTTTTTTATATGTGCAGGAAATAAATCATTTCTTTGGAAAGTTGTCATTCATGAAGTGTATAAAGTTTTCATGAACCAGTAAAGAAAAAAAATAGATATTGATCAATAAATTACATTCAGTGCAGGAAATAGGGATAAGAGGCTGCCTTGCCCATGCAGAGTGCTAGACATGCCCCTGAGGAGTTAACCACACCCCCATGGAGACAATGCTCCTTGGAGTTGTAAGATTACAGATATTTTGTAATACTGGGAGGGATGTACACAAATATATTCATCATGCTTAAAAAATGTAATAGTGAGGGGGTAAAATACATATTTTAAATCCAATATAGCCAGGGACTGCAGAAAATGTAAGGAATCGTCCATAAGGACAAAATTAACCTCCGCCCTTGTCCTTTATGACGTGCTTTATGTACTTAATGGAGAACCCTGCTTAGAGTATCAATAATGTATGATAATATATTCCGTTCTGTACTCTGTAGAGTTCATGACCTCTGTTTGCATTTAATGTTCATCAGCAATTTTATCGTTCACCATTTCAGATGCGTTTTCCATTTCCATCGTCATTACAACATGGAGTGCGCGTTTTTTTAAAACAACCATTTCAAAACCAGTATCCGTGATATAAGTGATATCTCATTAAACTTTTTTAAATGCTTCCAAACTATAAGCCTTTCTCACAAGACGTAAGTGTTACATTTAAGGAGTGATCCATTCTGTAAAATAAAAGAGCTAGGAATGCAGAACCTGGATGCACATTATTAAGATCGTTTTGTGAATGTTCAATTCATGCATACAATTATAAGGAAAGATATTTTGGACATTTTATGACTCTTGTGTGGGAGTCTTTACATTATCTCCTAAAGTATTATGGGATTCATAAATAAAGTTCTATCTTGTATTTCTGCGTCAAGGGCAAAAAGAAAAATTTATGCGTTCTACCCCTGAATCAGCCAAACTTAACGTATGTACTTAATACTGACCCAACGTCCTGTTGACCACCTCTGTATACAGTATGATCCTGCTTCAAATCACTCAGCACACAAGAGTTTAACACAGGTTTATTTCCACAACTTCGGTAAATACAGCAACGATGTATCACAGGATGAAATAAATGTCCACTCAATGGTATGAGCGGCGTATGACCGCTTATCCCACTACCACAGAGCTGGCTGGATATTACAGTCCAACACCAGTTTTAAGTTCCAACTCCAAATCTCCTTTTTATAACTGCCCCCTCCCCCATGGTTCACTTCGATAAGTGCTGTGATACTTTCCCACGCACCTTCCCAAAGGTGGGAGTCAGGTGCAATTGGTTCGCTCTTTGTGACAGCTACCTTTGAGGAAAATGTAGTAGGCTCACCCCCATCCCAGGTCTGGCTCCTCAATGTCTGGCTAGTCCTGTAGTAAAGTGTCTCCACAAGACTAGCCAGACATTGCCAGGACTCAGATAGCAACATGATCTACAACCCCCCATCATCTAGTAAGCACACATTCCCAACCTAACCCCTAAAACATAATATACAAACAGCACAGCATAACAACACATGTGTATAATACACAGCTATCCTATTACAAAGATTATTAACACAAGGGTCACCATAGACATTATCAAAGCAGTTGAGGCCAGGGATAAAAAAGTTAGGGAGAACCCCCATTTCGTCACATCATCGGTTTCCTCACCCTTGGTGCACACTCTGTACAAGTCCTCCAGGATTTATAGAAGATCCATAGGACCCCAATACAAAATCTGTACAATCCAGACCTCCATATAGGCCCATGTCTCCATAGGCGGGACAGGAAGGGGCATGTGTGTACATATAGTATGGAGTAGCACAGTAAAAGGCCATCTTCTGCCCTTATATACTATCTAGTTTTACGCACCACCCAACTTTGGTGAAAAGCTTAAGGGATGTGCATTCCCATAGGTAGCGAGAGAGCATGACTTGTGGTTACCTGGATCCAGCTCTACAATTTTAGTACATTTTCACATTAATATATTCGCTACAAGCATTACCACCATTTCCATTATACAGAACCGAGCACGACCCTATTTTATTGGGGTCTCTCTTTACATCCCAAGCTGGATCTTAGTCTGGTTCTGTATAGTAGCGCCTGGGTGTCATGACTGTGATAACAACTGGTCTGCTAGTGACCAGACATGAAGTAGAATTGTTTTGCTGCAGCATAAGGGCATCATCTCTGTTTGTAAATCTATTTTCCATTCTCTGGTGACGGAATCTGTATTTGTTCCAGTGATAATTATGCAGAAAACCTTTCTTCAGCATCTATTTAAAACAGCCAACCTTTCATTTGTGACATCACCCATGTGACAGACTTCATGTCCCTGTCACAAGCGGACTGTGAAGCATGTCCAGAGGGGGAGAAAATACCCCTCTAGGAATTTTAATAAGGTCGGCATGTTCATAATATTAAAAAAAAAAACCCTGTCAGCTTTCAGAGCAGACAGCGCAATGTAACAAATATTTTCATAAATATTGGTACGGTTCCCACATAATGTCAGTTACACTGTTGATGGTCTCTATAATCAAGAGTCATTTTGGGACCGATATACAGCAAGAACCCGAGTCTCCACTATGATAAACTGACAGCTGTCACTAGGGTGTTCACGGAGCAGGATTAGGAGCCACGTGGGGCTGATAATGATGAATTGCCGTTGCCAGTGATGTGTGGGTGCGACCACTGTTGTGTGTGGTGGTCAAGTAGATGTGGGCTGTTTAATCCCACTGTGCCGTATGCAGACTGTGTACTACACAAATGGTGTAAGGCTGTATGCAAGGTTGGAAGGGGAACTCATTTATGTAGTCATGGGCGTAACTATGGAGGGTGCAAAGAGTGCAGCTGCTATGGGGCCCGGGCAGCAATGGGGAGCCCCACATATATATATATATATATATATTTATTTATATATATATATATATATATATAGTGCAGCTACAATTTGATGACATACACATACACACATTATATGCACACACCTATAGTCACTGACCTCTGTCTGTTGTATCTTTTCTATGACAGTACCAGTAT
>JABWIB010008909.1:12930-23576 GCA_016617825.1 Platyplectrum ornatum | reverse complement strand
CGTGTTTAACATAGGACCCTCTTTCTTCTTTTTATTTGCCAATCCAACCCAGTGGTCGAAGTGGAAATTTAGAAGTGGNGGTATGGATATTTAGAAGTGACGGTATGGAAACACTNAATATAATAGAAGTCAATGGAGATTTTAGGTTTTTCAATTACATCAGTGCCGAATGGAGCCCTGATCCAACCATGAACATAGCCTGCTGCCCCTGGTACTCACATTTTATTTTAAATTCTGCTTTAAAACATTTTTTGGGCAGTAGTGGCAATGTGAAAAAAAAAATCTTTGACTACAAGTGGCCTACTACGCATGGTTTTGGACCGCACATTTACAAACAGTCATATAGCAAAATAATGCAAAGTCAGTGGTGCAACTACTGTGTGTGTATGTCTGGAGGAGAGGCAAAAGCCCACCCTGCATCCATGGAGGTAATGCCAGGAGCAGCAGAAGGCTAAATAGACAGCGCTCAGCTTAGTGCTGCTCTCTGCGGGTGTGGAAAAAGGAGTTTGCTTTTGGCAAGGAACAGCTNCTAAAACATAATTAAAAATAAGCACTTATACAAAGTCAATCACTNCAAAAAATACATATAATTTGCAGTACTGTACAGTTTTAATCTCAATAGTACTGTCGCTAACACTCATTCTTTTTCACCACATATATTCTGTATTCATATCACAGGGAGAGACTTAATGATTAGCCTTGTAATGTCCTCCAGCAGCTGGGCAGGTGTGTACGTGTACCTGCCAGTCATTTTTTTTATATAACTGCGTACCTTCCAGTACCACCATTCATATAGAAAATAAACGGAATTTGTTTTTACTTCATATTTTCTTTTTATTATATCGATGTTATTGCACAACACAATTTGGTACTGGAATTCCCTTGGCAGTTTAATATAAATGAATGTGCATATGTTATGTATCCAGAGGACAGCACACACATATTTTNATAAGAGTCATAGCATAAATTGTGGATTCTTTCACAGATGGTCTGCATTGTGAGTTAATGTTAAAGGACAAGAATCATAAATTCATTCAGTGTAACTATAAGATAAACCAGTTGCTGTCATACATTTGTTTANATTTGTTTTAATAAAACAACAGCTTGAGTAATTGTTTTATTAATATATTTTATAGAGGGATAACAAAAATATGTATATGGGTTTTAAGCAGAATATTCATATACTATGAAGGAAACGCTTATAATAAAGCCACTAGTATCAACGGCTTGATAATAAGATCAATGGTATAACGTCAATGGGAAATTAGTGCTCACAGGGGCACTGCTTTACCATTGAATTTATACAANTGATCTTATTAGCAAGCTGATGATACTAGAAGATTTTACTATGAATAAAGCGCTTATAGTATATCTTTTCTTCTTGTCATTATTTTTATACGTCAGTCTTTTGACCATCTCTGCTTTTCTATCATATGGGTATTATAATCAACTGTATTGTAGGTATTTTACTGTCTGTCTTTTACCATTGGTAATTNGTACCCAACCCATTGAATGAAGCGTTATGCCGAAATATCCATATTATTTAATAACATTACCCGTCAGATGCTGAGAGCTTCGTTTATTCCTGGCAGATCTCCTGCAACAGGTAACATTTTACAAGGGGATAGAGCATAGAGGGGAAAAATTGTGTTAGGCAGGGGGTAGCCCATAGAAGGGGAAGGTTAAGGTTCAGGAACAAGCAGGGAATAGAGCATAGATTGGTAGAATAGGATTATGAAGCTGGTAGGGGAAAAAGCATAGATGGGGAAGGTTAGGGTTAAGCTGTGGGGAAGGGAGGGTTAGGGTAATGGAAGGGGGAGGGTTACGGTGAGGATTAGGACTGAGGTTGGAGAAATACTCGAATGTCAGCATGGGAGAAGTTAAGGTAGATGCATATGCTTCAGGATCACATTTAAACTTTCCATTAAACATAATGGCCCTACATATGGATTGTTTCCATAAAGTATAATTCTTCAGAAATAGAACACTTTAGCTTTAGCTCAGATGGAAATTCTTCTCACACATTTACACTATAGTATCCCCCAGTTTAGTTTTGTAGATCCAAAGCTCTGTTGCTTTATCACTGGAATATTCAATCATTATTTCTTTAAAGGACTATAAACATGACTTATTGCTGCTATACTTTCTTACTGTCAGAAAGCTGATAAATCACCTGTAGCTCCCTGGTAGCCTGGATTTAGAAGCAGGTCTCAGTTTTAGCTGGTATGGAAGCAGGCCAGAGATTAATGACTTCACAGAAGTCCAATGATTTTGTAGCAAGAGAATATACTTTGCATTTACTTACATGTTGGTTCATTATCATGATATCATGGTACTATCCTGGTATCATTAATCCTGACCGGGAGGAGCTCACATAGAAGCTAGTACTGGCATCTAAGTGAGTACTAGTGTATTTCCTCTGCCGCTGCACGCCAGTGANAGTAGTGAGGGGTCATGGTGGCTCCAAACACCAATGGTTGCAGCTAGTTCCATGGTTTATGGCTTTAGTAATCTTATACATTCGGGTTTTTTAAAAATCTGCCAAAATGTTTCAAAATATTACTACTTTCTTATTTGTTTCAATATTATAAATTTCCTTACGTAAGGACATTTATATTTTTTAGGGTTGTATTGGCACATATCTGAAATGTTTTCAGACAAAGGGCCTGAAATTGTATTTCAGACTTCATAGCATATCTTGTTTGTAGTGGCTATACTTTTGAAACTCAATTTCACTAAATCAATTTCATCACATGAAAGTTTATTTATTCTTTCTGTTTACCATTTCCAAAACTTCAGTATATCCCTGAAGAAATGATAAAGTGCTAAGCCAAATACACAATTTAATTGATTTTGATTTTCACTTTCTCAGAACTCCATATCATATTAATGTGCATTGGAAGGTGGTGACAAAGCTGGAGATTAAAGATCCATTAAGGACCCAACCTAGGCTAATGAAAGTACAAATTCATTAACATAAATGTAAGCATGATTTCTTAATTCGCTGTTTTTTTATGTTAATTTATTCTGCCAATGGAACGCAAAACAAAGGAGACTTGCGTGCTCTGGAGATAAATTATAGCATTAAAGACGTTTTATTCTAGTTGCTTCTTGTGTTTGTTTTCATCTTGTAAAGATTTTTAAATTGAGTAATATAAAAGTAATGAAATTCCCTTTACAGAATAAAATACGAACAGTTGTTTTGTATTTTTTGAGCAAGTGGTAAAAAATAAAATGTTTCCCATTTTCTTACATCTCTAGATCCTGATTAATGGAATTAACAGAGTAAGCTGAATATTGATGTGGTAAAGAATTTGACATCACTTACTGTTATATATTTATTTATATNTATTTTTGAATTTTAATATTATCTTCTTTCCTTTCTTTTATTGCATTAGCAAACTTTCAGAGTAACATAGTTTTACATAGGCATGAACACAATACACAGATAATCAATACAGTATCAATTCATGACACACACAATGCATATAACGTATAAAAACATACTGTAAGTCTAATGTGTCACATAGCCACTTATCCTGGAGGTGTCATGTAGTTCCTCCTAAAGGACATCTTTAGGAGGAACTACATGACACCTCCAGGATAAGTGGCTATGTGACACATTAGACTTATGTTTTTATAAGTTATATGCATTGTGTGTGTCATGAATTGATACTGTATTGATTATCTGTGTTTTGTGTTCCAAGGGGGTGATAATTACCCATGAGGGTACTAGATGGGGGTTAGGAGATGAGAATTTTCCCCTGCAGAGTTAGAGAGCCTGACGCTACCTATTTGCCACTGCACTATCATACATTTCACCGGACGCATTTAATGTGTTTTAGTATTTCCTGCACATTTGCACATTGTATATTTTGTATCATATTATGATTAATGTACTTTAGTCCTCTTCTATATTAAAGACTTTTTACATTTATGCTGTGGCTTTGTGATGAATATTGAGTGCAGAGCTCTTTAAAACACCTCTTGTTGAGTTATGTAACAGATTGACTGTCTGTGGTCTCTCTGTTAGAATTCTCCAAAAAACTTTTATGTATATTACTGTGTAAGGTGTAGCTCCAGCACCCCGTAAAATTACATATTACTTGTGCGGTATTACTTTTTCTTTTTATGTATAAAGTAAAATAGTGGACGCATCCTAAGGTTGAATTGTACAGTGATTCCAGCTCCAAATGAGATGCCAACAGGTATTGATCAGAATAGACTTTTGATGGCAATCTCCACCTCTACTGGGTAGTTTGTAATACTAAACCTTACCTGCTTGCAGGGCTAGNTTAACAACAGGTCCATTGGGACAATTGCCCTGGGACCCCCACACAGATTAAACACGCACAATTTCATCAGAATGGATGTAGAAGAATATGCCTTGATTCCATTGAAGGTCAAGCCAGCCAGCAATAAGTAATTTGCATTTTGTTCGAATGCATACTGCCGACCCTCAGCTGTTTAGGTAGGCTGCCAGGGCAATGCTTGGGACATATTCACATGAGAGTCAACTCACTACATGCGTGTGAACATGTTCTTTCAGGTATAAAAAGTCACTAGTAAAAGATGTAAGCTAAAGTGAACAATTAACATGTGCACCCTTAAAATACATATTTTACACAAATGAAATGAAACAGACCTATACTTATACATGGCCCTCAATACCTTAACTATGTAAAAAGTTCATTATTGATTTCCAAACAACAAATACTTGGTATTATACTACACTTCCCAATAATAGTCCCATTTGGAGAAATATATAACTTTATTAATATTGCAAATAGCTTGTAGAAATTTCTATATACAGTGAATAAATGTACTAAAGGTCGACATACTTAACCTCAGGAAAATATAACAACATACATATGACTATTGCCTTTCTCTTTTGCCATATTTTTTTCTACTCTCATTTCTTCCCTGTTCAGAGGAATAGCAATTCCGAAAAGGTTACAGTAATCAAGACCCGACAGGATCAGAGTAGGAATTGCATTTTTCATGAGAAGCTGGAACATTCAATCACAGTTACCGAACATTGGTCTATCAAAAATGCATATGTCTTTCCATGTTACTGCCAGTGACAACATTTAATATTGACATAATAAAAGTGTTAAGCTCTGCAAGTACTTATTAAAAATGTATTATCTCCATACTTCTTCTATGATAGATCACATTGATGTCAGCCATGCCACTACAGTATGGTCTTCAAATATTCAATTACACAAAAAGCACATAAATTTTGTGCAGTACCAAGTCAACTATAAATAATAAAAATAGATTAATCTTGACCTACCTTGGGATCGTGAATTCCTGAAAGCTCCTCATAAATTTTTTCTCCAACCATGACAGCTGCTAAATTAGCCGTGTATGTTGACAAACAGAACAAACAAAATATAGCCCAGAGATTCATCAAAAACCTTCCTGTCCAGCACTTGGGAGTTTTGATAGAAGCCGTCCTACCAAATAATATGGCGTAGCAAACGTTTAATGCTGAAGAGAATGAAAATACTTTACTTCTGTTTCTGCCATTTGGTGTCATGCCAAAGGGGCTTTTCCATTCATATAGTGTTAAAAATACTGCGGTTATATGAAGAGATACAAATATGCCCAGCCACATTGTCCAATGAAGTGGCCACATGAAGGCTCCAATCGGAGCAGCTGTGTCTTTAGTCCTCACTAATATGCCCAGACTTGTAGAAAAGAATGGACTGGTGAAATCGATAACTTGACTTCTTGCTGTGTTAATGCTGAATGAGGTTACAGCAAGGTGAGCAGCACCACTTAGAAGATCTCCGACAAGTCCCGTCCAGTGCCCGTTTTTCCAAGCTCCATACTTCCCATCGCCCACTATGTATAGATCGAAGTCAAAATTCATATCTTCTGCCAATTTTTCCAATAGGTCGATGCAGTAACCATAGCAACACTTTTTGTATTCAATAGGCACCGTATCATTGTCCCCCTGTAGGCTTTCAAAAAGACTGTCTAATGCACCTGAATCATTTGTCATTGGATCTAAGCAGAGTTGGCCTGCTGGGCACTGGCCATCAGCATCTACGTTCCTTGTAAACACAAAGGGAGGCTCAATCAGAGTTACCACTCTGAGGTGTAATCGTGCTGGCTGTTGGTAATGACTTTTGTGTCTTTGTGCTTGGTCTGGCCATAATCCATAATCCATGATAATTTTTTCATCCTGCCAGCTCCCTAGTCGGGTCCACATTGGCTTGCCTACAGGATCTTGCTGTAAATTCCAGATAAAATAATGGTTTTCTGAGTTGATAATAGAGGAATCTTTAACTTTGATATGCCCACTAACACCACTGAATGATGTATTTGTTAAAAACCTGTGTAAATAAAATGAGAGGAGGTAATTTTATAAATAACGCTTATAGGTTTTTTCAGTCAAATGCAAAGTAGAATATACAGTATGCTTAAAACCTTTAGCAACACATAGAACACAATTACCAGTGTGTCAGGTAGGCTTAAATCTGTGAATTGTGTCATTGTGAAAAGTGTCATTGGTAAAAGTGACATTGCATTCAATGGCTCAGTTATTTTAAAAAGTGTTCTTGATTAATACAACAATTTCTTTCTAGATATGAACCCTGTAATTATATAAAATATTGGGAGTGCATTGTAATATATATAGCACTTTGGGAGGCAATTCTAAACTATAAAACCAGAAGTTGATTAGTTGAGTTCTTTTTTTGCATGCAATAAAATGAAATTTCCCCTAGATACTACTGTGTTTCCCCGATAATAAGACACCATAGGGCTTATTTTCGGGGTAGCTCTTATTTTAATTAACATTGACATAGATTTATNTAAACAGTTCTGCTTTTATCCCCATCATGCCCCCAGTCCTGCTTTTATAGCCACCATACCCCCTGGTCCTGCTTTTATACCCATCATTTCCCTCAGTCCTGGGTAATTCACTAGGGCTTATTTTCGGGGTAGGTCTTATTAGCAGGGAAACACAGTAACTCTCACACATGCAAAATTGAGCAAACCTTCCCCTAGACAATGGTGAAAAATAATTTCATCAAAAATTATGTTGGGAAATACTGTCTGATTTTACTTCTTGCTAATTAAACACTAATCAATAAGCAGCTTGACATTATCTATTACTACATCCTTTTTTGGCAGACATGTGGGAGCCACAGAGGTATGACTAGACTGAGAAATGTGTGACGCATGCCCTGGGCACACAAGTATAAGGGGGATGTCATGGGTATCCACTAGAGTCACCCTGGTGTTGCCTTTTGCTCCAGTATTGAGCAAAACCAGAGCTATATGTGTTTATGGGGCCGATTCAATCGCCTTCGCGCAAATTTCTTCTGCCTTACGCTGTTTGCGTAAGGCGGGAAAACTTGCATCATTTTCAGTCCCGTAATAGACGGGAAAACTTGCATCATTTTCAGTCCCGTAATAGACGGGAAAAAGCGCACTTCGCGTTTTTTCCCGTCTTCGCGCGGGATTGAATCGGCCCCTATGTATATGTATATGTGTGTATGTATATATGCAAGCATTGTATTGGGAAGTGGAAGAGCTTCCACTATGTAGAAGGGGGTAGTATGGAAATAGAACAGTGAGGGTATACTAAGTGTCCTCCGTACTGTACACACTTCGGTGTCATTCACATTTTTAGGTGTAGATGGTACGGAAGCTGACGGCATGGGTCCCTTATCAGAGGATTGTGCTAGTAAGAGCTGCAACCAACAGGTATCTGGCATCGTAAATCTGGATCTACACTATGGGTTGAATATTTTAAAGACTTTGGGTTAATTTATTAAGCTGCGAGTTTGCAGTGAGATTGGAAAGTGCTGATGTTGCCCAAAGCGACCAATCAGATTCAAGCTCTCAGTTTCATTTTACACACTGGAGAATGTGAACTCGAATCTGATTGGGTGCTATGGGCAACATCCCCACTTTTCAATCTCNCTGCAAACTCGCAGCTTAGTAAATATACCCCAATGTGGCATTGTTTTGCATTTAAAAGGCAAACAAAGAATGTTTGCAAAAAGTATTGCATGGTAAAAGAAGTTTTCATCCTTAGCTATAGGTATAGAATTTATTTTTTTATGATAGAAAATAGATTTCTGCGGGGGTAAAAAATCCCATCATTAGTTGAATAAAAAAGAAAAATGACAATGAAGAACAATCTTGCATCANGGTTTCTGCAGTAATATAAAATAAAATATCTTTTTCAGATATATAAATACAGATATTTTAGGTACAGAACGAAATAGGTACCAAACAAAGCCTGTACATTTTATGCTGTTACATCCACAAATACTTTTGTTGCAGTCAGTTTACTTATAATGAATACCACTGTGGTGACTGAAAACACAAACCTCTCTTAGTGTAGATGTTTTTGCAATTTATATATAATGCAACTTGAAAGCCCTCATGACATGGCTTTCACTTCACGGCCTCTCACTGGCANCCATACATCTTTTTTATGTGATGTGACATTAAGCCTGCTTCTTATCACTAAATGGGCTCATATCAGTGCATTAGCGGTGATGGCTTTGAGTCATTTAGAGAATNCTGATTGAACTATCAATACATACCTGGATAAATACTGGCCAGATGTGAGATTTAGACTGTCTCTGCTCATGCAGTTCATTGTACTGGGAACAAGCGCCAATTCTGGCTGGTCCATTGTAGCTGTGGCAACGGCTCTAGCTATTAACTCCATGGCATCTTGCACATAGTGTTCAAAGTAGGAAGCAGTGGTTGTCCCATGAGCTATAAGACCCAGAGGCAATCCTTCAGTCCTTAATTCATCAACATTCTGAGAGTCTCCGAAAATCCAAAAAAACTCGGGAAATATTATCCCATACTGGGCTGCTGCTTCAAATATCCTTCTTGTGTCTTCCATATCGCAGCCAAACATAACAATTGTTGATGTAGTGTCCTTTATGCTATCCAGGTTTAACTGCAGGTAGCTGATGGCATAATTTGTCAGCGTTGCATTTACAGTGATGTTTATGATTAATCCAAGGTGGAATCTGGAATTATTTTGTGTTAGAAAGAGAAAATCTGTTATATTCCAATCTTCTTGGCACAGTAGTATGCTATAATTATGCCAGTTGTTCATTGACAGAATGGAGAAAGTGACATCCGCATTTGAAGTCAGAGAATTTTCAATGCTCAGCTGCAGGTGGAGTGGATTCTGTATAAAAANGATAAAAATACAATTTTAGCTTTTTTGTTAGCATGCAGGTCTATACATTCACATCATACTGTTATATTCAAATTAAACAGAACTCTTTACCAGAACAAATGACACAGTTGGAGGAGTATGCCAATTTGAGTTAACTTCCTTAAGATCAGAAGATAGTGTTATTGGAACAGATCCAGACTTTACATATTATTGATCTGCTTACCTGTGGGCAAAACCACTTTGAATTGCAGGGGAGTATTTTATTAGTTGCAAACGGCATTAGAGTTGAGAGATGATGTTTCATAGCCCAAGTTTAATAACAGTGTAACAGTAACGCTGGTTAGTATGTGTGTGCAACATGCAACAATAAAGTATTCTCCCTGCATGCACACACTGACATTCATTTTACCTCCCCTACAATTCATCATGGTATTACCCACTCTTGAGTAAGTTGTGAGTAAGCCAAGTACGTAAAGTATGGATCTGGTCCATTGTCTTTAATTTGTAAGCCATTATTACAGAACATCAAAATAAAGAGAACTAAGGACAGACGTGTCTGTCTATCAATACATTCCTTCCTCTTGCTTTTAAGCTGCATTCAAGACTTTAGCTAGGTTCAAAAGAAAAAACTCCAGAGTACCGCCACTAATCTACATCTACGCTAGTTTAAGAGATCAGGAAAAGTGTCTGTACAGTGTTGCTTTTATGNAATTTGTAGAAATATTAAAAGAAAAGATGATTTAATTATTTATGGCAATCCATTAAGACATTTCAGGATTCATTGACCTCATGTTCACTTCTTGCTTCCAACAGACCTTTAACTAGGCAGTTTGCAGGAGAACTTACTAACTCCCTCAATCCTACAAGCCACAGGTATTTAGCATTAGTGCTTGCGGTAAGCACAAGTATTCTGCACCATTATTGCACCAGCATGAAGAAAATGACTACAAATCTTAAATCTGGATCTGGTGTTAAGGTCTAAACCTACTTTTGGGTGCTGATACAAAGTTTTGCAAGCTTAATTCTTCCAATGTAAAGGGAACAATAGCTCCCGCAGACGACATATGTAAGTTTCCATCATAAACCATCTACTGGTGGTGAAGGTTAAGGATCTCTTTCATTTATTCTCCCTCTCTCTTTTTTTTTGACTCCCTATATATGGAGATACTGAACACAATAGTGCTTCCTCCTCTTGCATACAATGCTCTATCAAATGTTCCAACACCTTGAGAAGATATCTTAAGTCCCACCAAAATTCATGCACTGATAATTGTTCATATATTTTTCAATTATGCGGCCCTTCTTTGTTTCTTCTCCTTCTCCACCACTCGCCACATACAAAAAGAAAAATGAAAACTCCAATGGTGCAGTAGGTTTAAATCACATCAACCACTCTCTGCAGTAAATTACTTGCAATATAGTTTATTGATTTGAATGCACATCAACCTGTAATAGGTCCTTCCTCCACCTCTGTATC
>JABWIB010008909.1:7930-10430 GCA_016617825.1 Platyplectrum ornatum | reverse complement strand
GATTCTGTGTAGTCTAATAGACAATTTTATTGAAAGAGCAAGAAGCCTATTTGTGATGAGATACCCTCTTCTTTCTTGTACAGATCAAATTAATTGAACTTGAATTGAATTGGCAACAAATAAAATGTGCNTGGCTATGCCTTTCCTATAATATGATTTTTTCATGAATAAGATATTATAATAAACTCATTTCTTGTTTCCAGAAAACACGTCTTCTATGTATGGTTTGCATTTTAACAACTATATTATATTCGTGGCTGTATTTATTCTCTACTATGTATCTAATTTTACTTTTCAGAACTCTAGTTTGGTAGAACATAGCTGTATATAGATGTGAAACTATATATTTAGTATATATATATTTAGTAATATATTGCTAAGTATTAATTATTGTAAATGTTATGTGGCTTTTGCTAGACCCCATGACCAGAACTAGAACTTGCAAATCTTATTTCACATTTGAGTGACACTTGCCTTCACAAAGTACTGTACGTTTAAGATGAACTTGCATTGAGATCTGAATATGAAGTAGAGAAAATCGAATTCATCTGATTTTAGCCAGAGGACATTGATGATTTTGGGTCAATGTAAATAGCATATGAGATAAAATGCAATGATATGCAAGCAAATAGAAAACATGACTTGGTCTGGAAGGACATGTTACCCTTGGAAATATTGACCAGAATTAAATATACACACACAGAACCTACTTTCTTTATTTTTATATTATCATATAGGCNCAAAAGAGGTCTCATTTAGTAGTTTAGAAGCTGAGAACGTTATCTATATGTAACTCTGAGTTAATGAGTTGCAGAAAGCTTGAAGGGAAGTTAGCTGACAGATGGCAATGGCAGTAGAGTGGTTATGGTGTATGCCACTCTAAACACAATGGACCAGATCCAGCCCTGCTGTAATAACGCAGTGCTAGTGGTTTTCAGACTTTGGCGGCAATGCTTCCTAACTCCTATGCAGGCGAGGGAAAGGTCACATCTCTCGCATGCACTTCTAATGCAATGTGAATGCACTAATGCAATAGCAAAGAATAAATGTAGACAAGCAGCCAACGTTTTGTATTGCTTTTGAACTATGAAGATATATATAAGCAAGTGTCAATAATCATTTATGCCAGCAAAGCACTGAAAATTTTAAAGTGGGTATAGAAATCCAGTTTTGCATTGAAATAAACTGCAGATTGCAAAACAGGTTAATATATTGTACTCTAATGAGTATTTGTATGTGATTATATACGTTCTGAGAGACTGCAATGCATGATATATAGACAGTAGAATCAAACAGCTACTTTCTTCAACCATAGGGAGCACAGGCACAAATGTTGTTCATGACACTTCTAACTCATTACTGTCAGTTACACAATATGACAGAAACATCATTGCATTTTTATATATAAATTTAGGGAAATGACTGCAGCAGATACAGTATGTTGACAAATATGCCCTGACCTCCACCATGAACCTGCATAGCGATGGCCATTGCAATGACATTTACAGTAATTAATCAANTTGCCTTTTCTGAACTGGCATTCACATGACCAACTATCTTCATTCATACCTTCATTTTCTCCCCAAATGACCTTTAATGGAGGAGGTAGTAATATATTATAAACTTTCAACTGTACTAAATGAATGGACACCTTCAGATATTAGCAGAAATACCATTTGTATTTGGTTTCTTATATGAATCTTATAATTTGTAGCATGCCTGGGTCAGCTCTCAGTAATTGACACATCAGTAAATGACACATAAATAGGTTACTGCTTACTATACACTAATCTGTTTAAACAGATATAATCTGTTTGGTTATGTGAAATGTTTATAGTGTGTACTCNCCTTTACTTTGCCCCAATTTCACTGGTTTCATATGTTTGAGGGACAGTCACCCCATTGTGCCCCTTATACTTATCAGTTGAATATGCAGTGTCCAGGGAACATGCTATAAGATTCCCTTATGCTTGGACTATATTAAATGCTTAGGCCGTTGCCTCTGAAAATACCAAAATAACCTGTACTTTTACAGAATGTAGTCCCATCTCCCTTACTGCCAAAACAGTCCTTCTATACCAGAGGCTCTCTGAAGCAATATAGCAATCCCATACATTTTAATAAAGTACCATTTTATTATCCCTTTTATAAAAAGAAATCCAAAGCTTCAGATGCAGAGAGCTTATTATTCATGAGAATCAGACCGAAACAGATTACATTTGACCAACTATATAGCAGGGGATTATTAAAAACTGAAATGCACTTTATGGATATATAAATGATTGTGACAGCAATGTCGTTGGTAATTTAATATATATTGCGTATTCGTATGGATATTTATCATTATTATTATTCTTAATAATAATAAAAATAATAATAATAATAATAATAATAATAATAGTCATAAATTATATATCCTACGCAAGTTACATAGTGGTCACAAGGAGGCATGTCCATATGGAAGGTACAGTTGGGGGCTATAAAATGTACAGTAAGTGTT
>JABWIB010008908.1:5621-17030 GCA_016617825.1 Platyplectrum ornatum | reverse complement strand
GCTGGAGCTCTCTCTCCCCCCTCGTGGGAACATTATATTCATCTGCGGGACAACACATTGGTCTGCCGGGAAACCGATACAGAGCTCGCGAAAACCCGTCGCTTGAGCTCCTGCACAGACCCTTCATTCCCATCTTCATCTCATCGGCAATCCGCCATAACAAGTCCCAGCAAGGTAAACTAACATCCTTCAGCGTAAAATATCACTTGAAGTAGATATTGTACAGTCAATGCTTGTGGATACTCCATCTATATAAGCAAGCTATCTATTTGATTGGCTAATAAGGATCCACTCCGTACATCTATTGGTTTCAATATACTGTCTCGTCATTATTTCATCACTCAGATCTTTTTTGGTCTGCAACACTATACTAGTGGCACTGAGTTGGCACCTATTGACTTTCTACAAATACCATTAGAACTTTTTCCATAGTTAGCCCACATCTTATTACATCGACTAGCAGAGTGTGTTATTTATATTAATTATATACGTATATATATGTTGATTTTATGTTTTATTGTGTTCACAGTTCTGTACTATTTTAAATAAATATTCCTGGATACACAGCGCTCCATATCTCCTTACTCTGTTTTTAGTTTGCTGGGGCTCTGAATTACCCTAGTCAGTAACCACGTTCATACTGCTGAATTACCCTGGTAGTTCAGAAACTACCCTGGTCAACACCATTCATACTGAATGGAATGAACACACTGAATTGTGGAACATGAGTTTCATCGTCATCATAGAGTCAGCATTGGCTGTAAAGTTTGATATCAGAAAAAAAAATAAATACATAAAAAAAATAAAAAATGTATGAAAAAAGTAATAAAAAATAATAAAAATTAAATAACAAAATAATAAAAACAGTAATAAATAACAATAAATTATGTAATAATATATTTTTTTACTATCATTTTTTTTTATACATGCTGGCATTGGTGTATACATTGTCATGTGGACGATATATACAATGCTCCTGCTGCACCACTTTGCTACTATAACGGGTGATGTATATACACATATAACTGATGTGTTTTTATATCACCCATTATAGTAGCAGAGTGGTATAAAACAGAGCAGTGTGTATACATTGTCCACGTGATGATGTATACACCAATGACAGGGACACATCGATGAATGGTGCCTGCCCAGGTAACATTACCTGGGCAGGTGCCGTTCACACTAATAATTACCTGAACCAAGCAGGGTGAAACCCTGTTTATGTTCCCATGTAAATGGGTTTTTTAATGCTACAAATACAAGTATCAACAAATCATTTTAGTGTTTAGAAACTGCAGCGACTGCAATATATAGAAGTTGCAACCTCTGTGCATACAACTTTGACTGCAGNAAAATGGCTGCCCCTAGTATAGCAGTGTATTCCTGCTAAAACTTGCACTTCTGGATATAACGTAAGCTCCCTGGAGATTACTCAGGAGATTACTCAGGTTAGTTTCTTGTTCTTGTTTACTGCTCTGTCTTTGGACAACAACTTAATGCCACTACTCTCTTGCCACTATTCTCTTTCAATCAGTACTGCTTCACACTACTCTGTGAAACTATGCTTGACTGCAATCAGCTAAATCAGAGCTGCCCAAGTGAATGTCTTTAGTAAAAGAATCAAAACTAATGAAATGTAAAAAAGAAAGAGATGGCAGTGGGTCAGTAATGTAAATCATAGCATTGGGATATGCTACAGATGAAGGGGCTAGGGATGCCATGACTGTGAGTCTGCCACTGGCTTCCACTTGGACCTGTACACTATAGTCTCAAGGCCAGTCCCCATTGACAATTTCTGACTAAAGCTGGGCACTTGACAGTAGGAGACTGGCTGCAAGAGCCTTCTTTATATCTCTGCACTAATCCCCACCAGAAGTTAATTATTTGGAAATTCCAAAAAGATCAGATTATAATTCAAAGCCTCGATAATCTAATCTTTTGGAAATGTATCACACAGTCACACAGTAGAAATATTATTGTGCCAATTTACAGTAATCACTCTAGTATGTGACCAGTTTAACAAATAAACATTAAGGGCTAAGTGAGGGGCAGTTTGTTAAAGAAGAAAACTCACAGAGATTATAAACACAGAGAGGGGAATAGCATTTCCAGAAATGCTATTACTAATGGATTACTAATCTTTTTAAAAATAGGGCCTCTATAAACTTTTATGAGGTAGCTCAAAATGACATTTTGAAAGTTTTTGAACCCACTAGAGCAGTGGTTCCCAAAATGTCTTTGCCAGCCCATTCTTCTGCATGCAGGCCGGCACTACCTTCTATTTACAACCGCTGGGCGTGAAGGTTTTGCCTCTGCTCCTTGCAAGAAAACTCCACCTTGCGGAGACAGAGGGTGCTGCTATCGCGTCATGTGATACAACTTTAATAACTCCCAGCCCCTCTTCTAATTGGATGGAGGCCACCCCCCCTCCCTCCGTTCCCCCTCACTCCTTTGTCTCCCATTGCTCCCTCCGTCCTTCCCGGAACCAGCTGTTAGAGCTGTACATTATATATATATATGAAGCCCACACTGTATCATTTAAATCTTCTCCCTGCCCACCTAGTTTTCATGGGCAGGGGGGAAGGCATGGCCCAGTGGACAAAACTTCATGCCCACAGAACATTGTTCTATGCGATAATAAATCTGCCCAGTAACATCTGGCAAATGTGGAAGTCGGGCATTAGAAGGGATTCAGGATCCCACCCTATATATTTTCAAAAAAGGGAGATTTTTATATATACTATAATAATGTGGTGTCGACTTGTAAGGCTTCATTGGAGGGTAATAAATCCTTAGAATCCCATCTGTTAGTCATGTGTGTTATAAATAAATACAACTTACATTTATTGTGCTAAGAATGTGAGAGCTTTTTAAAAATCATGGATGAGATTAAGAATTTAAAAATAACAGGAAATTAAAAATAAAGATACAATCATAAAATACAGAATTTCAGGTTCTTCAAATTCATTGTTATTTTTTTTTACTGTAGGGAGAAAAGCACACAGATTTTTACTTTAACATTGTCATTTAAGGCCAGATTCAGATCTTTACACTCTCATGACTTACTCTCTCATGGGTAAAACCATGTTGAATTGCAAAGGAGGTAAAATGAATGTCAGTGTTTGGGAGAATACTTTATTTTTGCATGTTGCACACAGATACTGACCAGCATTACTGTTACACTGTTATTAGATCTCTCACCTATAATACTGATTGCAATTAATTCAATTTACTCCCCTGGAATTCAACATGGATTTGCCCATTAGAGTGTAAATCATGAGAGTGTAAAGATCTGAATTTGTTTAGAATAACTCTCCTTTTAATATTGTTTCTAAAACAGATAACAAATTCCTCCACAGTAATTTAACTTGTTTTCTCTATTTGTATCTTTTAAGTTGTTTCCAGTACAATATGTGGGCAGAATTGTCATATTCTTGTATTGTATTTTACAAATTCTATTATAAGATTCTATTCTACTATAAGATTCTATTTGAATTCAGCCTGAACGGGTCAAAATGGCATACAGCATTGAACAAGAAACAAAGTGTATGCAAACTTTGCAGACGGTATGCTAACATCCATACTAATTTTGGTTTCTTACTGTAAAGGGTTTATATTTTATTTACAAATAACTTTGTAAAACGGTATACCATATAGAATGAGCTATAAAATATTTAGCAATGCTATCTCTTACAGCTTGCCAAATGCCTAAATCCCAGAAATCAAAGAGTTGGCGCAGTTTGATTCTCCAAAGCTAATGAGCTTATCATGCCAAACACATAAGCATGTTGTAGAGGTTTTAAATCATCAGCTACAACAGTTTTCACACAATGTAGACTAGTATTGTTGTTAAATGTCAGTTTAAACTCTAATTTACATTACTTTGTATGTGACTTTTTATATGTAAATGACAAGTTTAGCATTTTTAAACATTCCAATTGAATTGATTTTTTTTATGTACTATGTAACTATAAGCAGTCTATAAATAAATAGATACATCAGAGAGTGGGAAACAAAACAAAATCTGGACGAAGGAAGTGTGGAACACATATGAGCATCAAGGGGAATGCTCCTCTAATAGGAGGGTTTTAGGAATATTTAAACACTGATTCATCTGTGCACAGAAGTAGATTGCTAAGATAAACAATGAAATAATTTACATGGAGGTCTCTTGAGCCTCATATTGTGTGAATTGAGCCAAGATGCTTATCATAATTTTGTGTATCAATAGGTTAAAACTTTACTAATATTAATGAAATTTGTTGTTTATTACATTCAAATGTCACAACTAAAATGAAGTCTCTTTTGAACCTATTTTGTGGCTTTTACTTATACTATGGCTATGAAAATATGTAAAGAATATGTTCTCAAATTCCTGGAGTGCTTATTCTCTGTGAGTTCTCTCTGTGTCAGTGTGCTCCCTGGAGTGCTTATTGTCTGTGTGTTATATCTGTGTCAGTGCGCTCACTGGAGAGCTTATTCTCTGAGTGTTATATCTGTGTCAGTGCGCTCCCTGGAGTGCTTATTCTCTGAGTGTTATATCTGTGTCAGTGCGCTCCCTGGAGTGCTTATTCTCTGTGTGTTCTCTCTGTGTCAGTGCGCTCCCTGGAGTGCTTATTCTCTGTGTGTTCTCTCTGTGTCAGTGCGCTCCCTGGAGTGCTTATTCTCTGTGAGTTCTCTCTGTGTCAGTGCGCTCCCTGGAGTGCTTATTCTCTGAGTGTTATATTTGTGTCAGTACGCTCCCTGGAGTGCTTATTCTCTGTGTGTTATATCTGTGTCAGTGTGCTCACTGGAGAGCTTATTCTCTGAGTGTTATATCTGTGTCAGTGCGCTCCCTGGAGTGCTTATTCTCTGTGTGTTCTTTCTGTGTCAGTATGCTCCCTTGAGTGCTTATTTGTGTATTCTGTTATCCTTGTTTCTGTTATTCTGTTTATACCTGAACCTATTTGTATAAAAAAGCTGAATTTTATGAATATCCATGCTGTGTCATCCCAGATCCCATAACAGATATAAATCAGTTGTCTGGAACAGGGCCGTAACTAGGGGTGTGAGACCGGTACCACCGCACAGGGCGCCGGGAGGGAGGTGTGTGCAGACAGAGCAGCTGTCTATCACGGCTCCCCTGCCGTCACGTACTGTTTCCTTCAGTTTGAATGAAGGAAAATATACCGAGTGACCAGCAGGTGGCGCAGCTGAGAAGCTGTAACTACAACTCGTTCCTGTGTGAGGAGTCTGGCNGTGACTTNAGGAACTGTGAGTGACATGAGATGAGAGAGAGACATGAGAGGGAGAGAGGTCTGAGATAGAGAGGGTGAGCAAGGGACAGAAAGAGGCAGGAGAGAGAGTGTGTAGGTGGCATGTGACAGAAAGAAACAGGGGCCATGATACAGAGGAGACATGAGACATCAAGAGGGAGAGACAGGAGGGGGGGGGCATGAGACGTAAAGAGAGCACAAGATAGCACAGAAAGAGACATATGGTGAGAGGACATAGAGAGGGTTATAGAGAGGATAGGGGGGTATTATATGGAGAGTGGGCAGGGGGGTGTTATATGAAGAGAGTATAGGGTTATTATATGGAGAGAGGACAGGGGGGTGTTATATGGAGAGAGCACAGGGGGTATTTTATGGAAAGCAGGTATTATATGGAGAGATGATTGGGGTATTATATGGCAGTTTCAGTGAAGAATGAGGGATCGTCTTCTGGAGAGGGAGCGCAGCGGGGGAAGAAGAAATCAGGTATAGAACCTGTTGTTAATTTATTTGAATCCCACCGGTGGCCAGGACGCTTCCCCCGCAGCACACTCTGACTCTGACACTAGTGATCATGGCTGCAACAGGGGGCTGCGTGCTTCCAAGTAATCACTAGACAACATTACATCAGAGTCAGACTAAGAGCACACTGCAGAGGAAGGGTCCTGGTCACTATGTACATATATACAGTCACACATATTTACATACTATATAAATGAAATTCTATAGCCACGCCCCCATGGTAAGATGACCACACACCCCTCTTTCGCAGAAGGCACTAAAATATCTAGTTACGGCCCTGGTCTGGAATGTTCCTTAAACTTATATCTACACACAGGACTAAATCCAGAACTTTGATTTTCCATCAGTTTCTCTGTGTGTCATTGAATTGCATTGTAAAAGTTTTTTCTTTCTGTGCATGTACAGTACATGTTTTACTTCATTGGAATGTATTCTAAACACAATCAGACTTGTGAGTAATTACATTTCTGACAACTCTCAACAGAGGGGCTGGGTAGAGTTCATAAGAAGGCATTCTAAGGGCCGCCAAGAGAAATTTTGGGCCCCGGTACAGCAACTTCCTGATGCCCCCTCATATTTGATAAGCACTATTTTTTTCACCGCTGTCCAGGCATTCACCATTGCCGACATGTTTTCATACCATTAGGATCATGCCTGTTTTCCCTTGAATGTATACCTACAATGTATAAAGCACTAGACCTACAAAAGTACATTATATGTGTGTGTACCTCTCATGAGGAGGAGTGTGTTCAAGCAGGATACATTGTAAATCGTTAAGGTCACGCTTGAGCAGAGTCCAGTGTTGGCGGACAGGTTCTCTTTCTTACACATAACAGCAGCTCTCATGGCAGATCACACTCAATAAACACTTNAAAAAACCTCCAAAAACCATCAATCCCGGGCCCCCTGTCAACCCTGGGTCCCTGGGTATTCTCAATGTACATTACAGGCCTTCCCTCTCAATACACAATGAACCTTAGTTCTATACCTATGGCAGTCCNTGGTGGTCATTTGTCCATATGAATTTAACTGGTTTAAATGTCTACATATGAATGTCAGGATAATGCAGCCAAGTAATTGTGGTACCATTCAAATGTTTGTGATTGAATGGGATTTTAGAGCACCTAATGAAACCACTGTTGATTTTCATCATTTCTATTTTGTAATTTAATTAAGTGCTAGTTGATTTTTTGTATTTTGTGTCAACTGTTTTTATTGTGAAAAAGTACACATGACATTATACAACAATGCCAAAACAGTTTTCCATAACAATACGGATTCCATTTAAAAATGAAGTCAATAGGCTTATAAAATCTATAAGATCATAGTAGTAAGTAGTAATATTCAGGCAACTAAACTGAGTCAGGAGGTAGAGGAGGGGTAAGAAAAGCAGGGGTTTGAGGGGGAAAAAGGGTGTCAGGAAACAAGAGTCTGTGATATAAATTTCAATGTAGACTATGACATAGGAAGGTTGAAACCACAGTCAGTGGGGCAATGAGCATGGGAAATGACAAAGATATGTTCTACCAAGGTCAATGTATGATTCAGGGAAGGAGAAGTGAACTGCAACTTTGATGGGATTATCTGCATTTATCAGGTGACAGATGACAGAACATTTGGACCTAGTAGCAGTGGTATAGACATTATTTAATAGCAAAAGTGGGGATCTCATATTACAAGATATTTCTAGAGGTTGGGAAGACCATTTACCAAATGGTTTAATATTAGATAAGTAAAATGGTTTCCTGCCCACCATCATGTGTGGTACCCTGACCACTAATGATAATAGTAAATACGAGCTACTTACGCCATCATCCACATTAAGTTACAAGTGGGTAAAACCATGTTGAAATGCATGGGAGGTAAAATGAATGTAAAATGAATGCATGCAGGGAGAATACTACCGTGTTTCCCCGATAATAAGTTGTCCAAAAAAACACCATAGGGCTTATTTTCAGGGTAGNTCTTATTTTAATTAACATTGACAGATTTATATAAACAGTCCTGCTTTTATACCCATCATGCCTCCCAGCCCTAGGCAATTCACTAGGGCTTAATTTCGGTGTAGGGCTTAATTTCAGGATAGGGCTTATTTTGGATGGTTTTACAAAAATTAGGGTAGGGCTTATTTTCTGGGAAGGTCTTATTATCGGGGAACCACACTACAAGTCTACTACAAATGAGCACAATCGGTATTGTTACCGTACGTACACAGTGTGTGAGCTGCAGCTGCACTGTGTACACTCTAAATAATCTCCCTCTCACACCATGCCCCATTGCAATCTCAGTGTACAAATAAATACTAACTGTCAATCTGACTGAACATGTCAGGACTGCACCGTGTACAGTGTAAATGAGCTCTCTCTCTCTCACACCGAAATCTCTATCTAACAACTGTCAATCGCACGGACCGTGCCAAAGCTGCATTGTGTACAGTGTAAATGATCTCTCTCCAACCGTGACTTCAGTACAGTGATCCCTCATATCTCTCCAGTGCTGTTGAAATCTTTCTCTCACAACTAACTGTCAATCAAGGATTATGCCAGCCCCTCAGTCACCTTTCTATTTTCCGGGAGAACCTTTCCCTCTAAATGGAGAATGACACATAAAGTTGGTTCAAATGAGTTTTCTTATTGTCATTATAATAAATTAATTGTTTATTTATTATTTATTTTGTTTACTTATAAGCTTACTTCATTAACCTTAATAGTTTAACCAAACTTGTAACAACCTAATGTTTGATGTGGGCCAAAGAAAGCACATGCATTTAAAGAAAATCAATTCAATAAACATAATATTTTACAAACGATTCCTAACAGTATAAATCTTGCGCATTTCCTAACTGGCGCCTCCCGCACGCTTTCTGGCCTTTCCTTAAACTGGGAGGCCGCCCTCTTAATGACGAGCCTCAACTGAGGCTTTTCCTTATAGGGAACCTTATACCTGAGATAATGTACTAATAGTCCAACTGACATTAAGTCGCAATTCTGTGACTATGAATCTGCCTTTCCGCCATCTCCGCTACAGATGCACTTCAAGCAGAAGGAGGGAGGGTGGGGGCTTCTTCAGAAAAAGGGTCCCTGACTTCCTGTGGCCTGTCCTCACAAGCCCAGAGGCTTTACTCCGCCCCCTTTGAACACCACCTATGATCTTTCTGATGTCGGTGGGCTGATGGGGCTGGGTCAGCCGGTGGGTTTAACTGCACTCAGTGTTATTCTTAACCCCTCGCTTTCCTAAGAGGTAATATGGTGCTAAGCTCTGCCCCTTGTATACTTCCCGCCTTCTCTAGACTCATCATTTTGAGATATAGGTGCCCTCCAGTGAGGCGGAGCTTAATTGGAAAAGGTGCCGGTATATCATAGTTAATAGATATTTTTATGTATGAATATATATTTTGTCCATAAACATTTTAACATTAACATTTTAAATAAAATAATGTATATCCACTGTACTTAACTGTAATTAACTGTAACCATAAGCCAAAGACAGCATATGGGTCAAGAGTCACACTTATGACGTAATTATGTGATTTACAGTATATGAACTTGCAAAACAATTTAAAAGTAAATTAACTTTCAGTGTAGATGTTTTGTGGTCAGCACTTAAATTAGGTGGGTATTTAATATGAATATACATAGATTGAAACTTTAAAACTTTATGGTAAAAGCTTACCAACCTTGTTGAAATGGAAACATTATTTACTTGATATTTCTGGTGATAAAAAATAAAAATAAAAAGGTTACTTAAAAAGCTTAGAAATGTTTAGAGGCTTTTGTCAAAAATTATGTAGTGTCAGCAAAGAAACTCAATGTCACTGAATTTCAATTGAACAGATTTGTCACCGTACAGTAATACTATATGTAAGGTCATGCTTACGGAAATAGAGTTAATAAACACTATCTTTAAATCCCTGTGTAGGAAGAGTGCTGGCCAAGAAGGATTTTCTGGAATACATCATAAAACCACTGCAGAGGAAATAAAACATCAGATGTTGTTGACCTTTAAATAAAACTTAGAAGGCAACGTTTTTTGCTAACAGGAATTGTGGTAAAGGTATAATTCCTGTGTCTAATTTGGCCACAAATTTGCTAACTAATTATAATCCTATTATAATATTTTTTAAAACGTGTTTTTGTGAGAAGCCATTGCCAAAAGGACAAAAGATGTTAAAGCATGTGAATTTACATGTTCATGTAATAATGTTCTCAGAATGAACACAGTACATCAAATTTGCATTTTATTTGAGGTTTGTGCTTTTTATTTTCTGTAATAAATTAAGGCAACCCAAATTAACATTCCTCAGCTCCATGCTCATATTTCACTGCCACAAACATAGGTGCATGGTGCCATTTTAATTTCATTAGTGTGCATTTGGCACGCACAAGCAAGCTGGTCCCTTAACAGCACTGAAATTATCAGAAAAATTATGATTATTATTGTAATCACAGAAAACACACGTACTACAGCAGACATCTGAATATAAATCATATTCCCACAGAGCTTATTATAAAAAAAGCTAAAAAATATCCTAATATGCAAACTTATTTGAAATGTTTCATAAAGCCTTCCGGGAGCCACTATAGCTCTAGACATTACAAGGGTGTCAATATTCCCTGAAACCACACTAGTGTACGCTATGGTATCTTTTTCGAATGAACCATTACTCGAAAAGCTATTAAAATAAATATAGGATTTTTGTAAATGAATGCGAAACTCGCATTGCCATTGGTGTATCTATCCCTTAATCAGGAGGGCATTAAGCAGGGTTCCACAGGCGGGCAGGAGAAACATGGCTCACTGAAATCATGTGATTACAGCATTGTGTCGTGTTATTAACAGCATAGAGAGCTGCTGGGGGACCAGCCTTCCCTGAACAGGAGATTTAACACATAGGGGGGTATTTACTAAGGGTCGAATTTTGATCGCGAATAGAAATCGGACCAAATTGCTTCGATTTTGAAATCGATCCGGGACGCGAAGTATCGTATTCACAAAGCTTCGAATTTGGNTGGTCGAATAAATTCGAATGCGATTTGGTCCGATTTCAGGGCGCGATTTTTTGCTGAAATCGCGTCGGTTTGATCTTCGGTGTCTTCGAATTTGCATTCGCGCGCTTCGATTTTACGATTACGTCACTGTCCTCGAATTGTGAATCCGAATACAGACCTGTTTCTAGCCAGCCAATGGAATGTGTACACCTTTAAGGAACAGCAACTCCCCACTGGGCGTACCCTTGAGGATTTTGTATGTTGCATGGTGGAGTCTGGTGTGTTTCCTTGAAGCGAAAACTACTGTTAGATAAAGGTAAGGACCCAAATGTTCACACAAAAGCTTTTTTGCAAATCACACTTTCACCCACAGAAAACTACATTGGAAATATTCAAGTTTAAAATAACTTTATATAATGTTTGGCAATACATATGTAGAATATGTACAGATGTAACAACAATACTTTCATTATGTAAATAGCCATTGCAAACTCCTTGCTAGCTGGACTCATTTCAGCATCCCAGCTACCTGCAGCAGTGTTGCATGTGTGACATGCACTTTTTCCCATTCCAGTAAGGTTCATAATCTACAATCCTGCTCCTGCAGTTTTAGCATTATTCCATCAACTTGTTTTTTCAATGCACAT
>JABWIB010008906.1:13006-23710 GCA_016617825.1 Platyplectrum ornatum | reverse complement strand
TACAAGTGTTTCTTCTCTGCTGTCGCAATCTTTGTTTTGTACTGATCCACAGTTTGGCAAGGTCTGGTATACTGTATGTTCACAGTTATGACTAAGTACAATAGGCAGCATTTGTCTCTGTTCATCTCTGTTGGATACAAACTGCTTCAGTCAAAGACACGATTAACTGAGATAATGTACCGTTTCAGTACTATAGATGTTAGTAGTAGTAGTAGTAGTAGTAGTAGTAGTAGTGTATTATGTTTTGATTTTACTTTTCTTTTCCTTTCCAGGTCCTGAAACACTTGTGAGACTGCAATGACAAGTCTGGACAACAGCCATGCAGACAAGACACCACAAGCTTCTTCCAAAGCAACGGCACCAAAAGTGGAGGTCCAGCGTTCTGTTTCCCGAGAGACTATCACCATTCGTTTCTCAGCTATTGGGAATGAAGAAGAAGAAGAGGAAGAAAAACTTAGCGACGACCTGGATGACCCAAGCATTGTAACTGCTATAGAAGCCAAGGAAGACCTATGCTTCGAAAGTAGTACACACTTGATTCATAGTCCTGCTACCTCTCACAGAATGGCCATAGTAGACTCTTCGTCGTCAACACCACTTGCTGCCACCAAGCCAACCGGAAACACTGTCAAAACTGCCGATCCCCTTTCACAATCCAAAGCACTCGGTGCCGTGCCATTACCTTTGTCATCATCGTCATCTCAGCAAAGTCTAGAGACCATTGCTAATGTCTCAACGCCCACTGAACAGAGACAGCCCTTGGTTTCGTCTCCATCCAAAACCCTGGCTCTGGCGACCGCTTCATCAATGCCAGCCATCTCTGGCCCAAAACCTTTTCTGAGCTTAGTAAAATCTCTTTCTACGGAGGTGGAGCCAAAGGAGACCACACCACCGATACGGCACCGGCATATAATGAAAACTCTGGTCAAATCCTTATCGACGGACACTTCTAAGCAGGACTCCGAGGCCACCTTACACAAGCCACCTGACTCAAAATTAAACTTACATTTGTTTAAGCAATTCACACAGCCCCGGGTTACTGGTGGAGACTCTAAAACTGCCCCTTCTTCCCCGATCACCTCTCCTTCTGACGGTCGCTCCTTTTTCAAGGTCACTGAAGTGGAGGCTAAAATAGAAGACACTAAGAGGCGCTTCTCGGAAGTCATCTATGAACCTTTTCAGCTTCTCAGTAAAATTATNGGTGACGAGTCTTCAAGCTACAGGCCCAAAGCCTTATCCTCAAGTGCTTCTGAGCTCTCAAACCTTTCCAGTCTAAACGGTCATTTGGAGAGCAATAACAACTACAGCATCAAAGAGGAAGAAGGTGATTCCGAGGGCGATTACTTTAACAGTGAGTCCAACACGGTGGCCGTGGATAAAACCAAAACCCCTGGAGAAAATAAGAAGGACTTCGGAACAACAAAGGATACCGGCTTTAAATCCTCCACCTTGGCACTTGATAAATGTTCTCTTTCCGCATTGGCCAGTAAAGAGGATGATGAGTTCACAGAACTCTATTCAGAAGACTTTGATTTTGAAGATGCAAACGAGGATGACCTTGTTGACGCGTCAGAAGACCAGGCTAGGGTTGACTGTGTTTCTCTAGANGAAGTTGATTTGTATTTGGAACATTATGACATACCTGTAATGACCCTGTATTTCCTTGTATTCTTAGTATACGGCTATTTTATAATCCCCCTCCCTAGTTATGTCTCTGGACTGTGTTTGGGAATAGCTTTTGGATTCATGGCTGCTATTGCTATCATTTGGCTTTTCGCATCTCCCCGTTCACACCAACGTAACCTTTATCCACGGTATCAAGACTTACCTGTGGAACCACTGAAAATCAGTGAGCCAGAGATACAGAAGGTAAGTCTGTTTGTTCTGTGTGACCTATATAACAATATGGATACACGGCAGTATGTGCACAAGAGTAATGAAAGGTATAAATGGATATACAGAGAAACGCCCCAGAATATGAACAGGTGAACCAGGATGAAGGAAAACAATCGCACACATAAGAGTCCGTATCAGAGGGTCGACTGTACGAGGACTCGCACCACCGCCCTATATCTTGTAAAATTTATGTACGGTTTTCCATTGGGAGGAATTTTTCATAACAATTCGTTTCACTGATCAAAGCCATTCAGTGAGGAATAGTTGGGGGAACTGGCACCATCCAAAACCTAGCTATAAGAACTCTGGCTAAGGTGGTTAGGCTTAATTCCCCACTTTTTATAATTATTTTTAATAATCTTGCCTAACAGAAATCGGATGAACAGACTAGAATGATTGCGCTAGATGCTATGTCCCTACGAGGCGATGCTGGTCATCCATTACAGCNTTCCAGGTAGAGGGTAATAACTGTTCACACTCAGCCGTCATCACTGTAGCCTATTCACAACCTTCAGCCTGGAGAAGCGAGTTCCATCTTACCATTATGTTTTTTCCCTTTGACTANCTTTAAAGCATGTATGACCTTCTCTGGGTCCTGCGTATCATTAGAAAAAATTTACAACANTCGCTGATATCCTAATTGTGTTTCGGTAGTCATGCAGTATCCCCCGCCTGGNCTGTCCGATAAACTAAAACCAGTACAAGTTCTTTTTTATGTTGTTTTAATTCTAGTGCTGCATATTCAAAGTGTCATCATAGACCTGAGGGACGTTGTCAATCAGATAAGCCAATGCTACTATTAAGCTATAGTCCTGGGCTCCTATTAGAGCTGTGAACCCTGTCCTCTCTGTCCAAGGGAGATAAACTAGTTCTTTAGCCATGGTAGCAGTATCTGTATCTCTAGTAAGCTTATGTCTCATAGGTTTCCATTGACCGTCTTCCCTTCAACTCGTGGTGTGTATATATGTAAACATTGGGGACCACCTGCCCTTTAGTATAGTTATAGAAACCACCATCGGGGCGTCCTTTTTACGAGTCATGTCCGAACGAGAAATAAAAGTTACATGGCGAAGTCATAATGCCTTTGGTAAGGAGCAGTAAATTATTCCACAGCCTTTGTGATTTCGGGAGTGATGTAGATGTCATCTCTTTTACAATTTTCAATNCCAGATTGATTTAACCTCTGGGGGGAAAGGGTCCTGTAACCATGCTCCCACCTAATGACATTCCATTACAGCGATGAATTTTATATTCAGGGTTTCCTGTAGTATTAGGGTTGATGACCTCACCAAAAAGTACTCCTACCGTAACACAAGGCACACCCCCCAGTCTCGGTGCTTGTGGTCTGATGATTTTAACATTTACTAGAAGTATGTGCTCCCTCTTGTTTATGGGGTTTATAGTGAGACAGAAGTGTGTGTGCCCCCTAGATAAGGGGTATATAATGAGGGTGGGTCTTTGATGTACCGGTCCATTCATCGTTTGTGGTGGAGATTGGTGCATTACTACAAATACAACAGTTATTGTACTGGTTACTTTCCTGGCTGCCTCATGTAAATGTAACAAAGCATTATGTGTTTTACCATAAGGGGACTTCCACCATTCAGTACACCTTTGTTCTGGGGGGTTTCCACAATATGCACATATACATTCCTCAACATTTGTTATAAAATGCCTATACTTTGATTAGACCAAGACGCTCTGTCGCACATCGCCTATACTGGACACCTGTCTTCTGATTACAGTAGGTTATAACACACCTCTCCTCCTCCTCTATATGAACAGTTGCCAATGTGAAGTGTGTACCCAGGTCTCTCTAAAGTCGGTGTTGTCAGCAANACAAGGACCAGTAAATGGAAGTGCGAATGCTCCTCTCATAGCTTCTTCAGACCTCTTTTGCAACTGGTGTGGTTCAGTGTCAACTACATCAGGAATAAGAGAAATAAAACCTGTCCATGTACATTAGCAAGATGCTTAGTTAAAGACAACATATACCCGGCCATATTTATGTTGCGACTCGTGGGAAATAACATCCCGTATTTGGGACCATTCCAAACAAAATCCCTTATGGGCTTAGTTTCCAAATTCTGTCTTGGGTAGTTGCAGGGCCGGACTGGGACTAGAAAGCAGCCCTGGCATTTAATGCACACAGGCCCACCTAGAGCTATCCACCAATCACACTGCTGATAGTCATCCTCTTTTTTTTTTCTAGCCGACAGCCTGTCAGTGAATGGCTGTCTGCACAGTGACGGGTGTCTATGCAGTTTAAGCATAACCTCTTCATTGTGAACACTGATTTGTCATTACATATATTATAATTTATGCCTTTATTATAATTTTGCCAGGAGAAATGTTAAATAATTTTATAGGGAATTGACCCAGAGGTGAGGCTGTGTGTGTACCCCATGCAATGGATACCTGTGCAAATTCTGGAAATGGCATACTCTCAGGCATATGTACTATGCAGCTCTATGAATTAGAGACGTATTTCAGAATATTCAATAAACATCCCATGCAGCAGTGTCCTGGATGGCAGATGACTTCTAAGTAATATCTTCAGCTTTCCAAGAACCATTTCATGTGTACGGTGGATAGCAAAGCCCCTGCTGGCGGATGACGTGTATATCTGAGGTCATCGCTTTGTTATTCTGAGCCCTGTATTCTCCAGACACTGATAGCTGGTAAATGTACATTGTAGGAGATTGTCACAGAGACAGAAGTGAATAAGAGGAGCGGCGTATGTGGTGTTCAGTAAATGGTAAAAAAAATCTGATATAATTTTTAGATGCAAAGAGAATGTCTTTCTTTAAAATATTTACTTCACATACAGTATTGTAAGTATTTTTTTAACTCTATTAATATGGAAGCAGGTCACACGTGCTCTCAAGCAACGAATATAACAAAACAATTCATTGCCATTAGTAGTGCTTGCATAATGAAGAGTTTAGTCGTTATGGGGGAAGAGTATGTTGGGAAATATTGCAGAATAAACAGTAGAAGAGATTAAGGAATACATTTAATAAATGCAGACTGTCTGATTTGTATGTTCCCGTCACAATGAATCACATGACACCATCGTGTCCCTTTAAACTTGCGTTGTCCAGCTCTGTTTACTCCATGATGGGGATTGTGTCTTCCCAGGGATGGATGAACGAGATCCATAACTATGATCCGGAGACCTATCACGCCACCCTCACACATTCAGTGTTCGTCCGTCTGGAAGGTTCCACCCTGCGCCTGTCGAAGCCCAACAAAAATGTGTCCCGGAAAGCTATTTACAATGAGGCCAAGGCGGAGGTGGTGTACGTGAGCCAGAAGATCTATGACCTGGTTGACAGCAAAGTGAGTATCTAGTAAGAAGGAATGCTGGCGTGTAGGCTGGATGACATTACACTCAGGAGTGTAACGTCACAGAGCATAATATTAAATATTACGCAGGCAAGAATACGGAAATATGAAAAATGCACCAAAATAATGTTATGTAAAGTCTGTGTTTCCTCCCACAGATATTATTATTATTTGCGCATCTGTCAGAAATCAGGAAGGTAGAAGCAAATTTCTATATAGATTAATGCAGGACTCCGGAAATCCTATAACCAGGGCTTAAATTTACTAAGCCGGGAGACTGAGAGCTTGAATGTGATTGGTTGCTATGGGCAACATCCCCAATTTTCAGTTTCATTTTACATACTGGAGAATGAGAGTTTTGAATTTGATTTTTGGTTGATATGCACACCTCCCGACTTAATGGGTCCGGAGCGCGGGACACATAAGCCCTGCCCCCGACTCCGCCCTGGTCGCGCCGGACTCCATCCTGGTCATGCCCAACTCCGCCCCCTTCACACCTAATCCTGCCCCCTTTCAGTGCCGCAGGGTTGCCGCGAAGTTTGTCCCCTTAGTGGGACTGTCCCCCAAAAGCAGGTCTGTTGGGAGGTATGAGTATGGGCAACATCCTCACTTTTCAATCTCCCTGCTTAGTAAATCTAAGCCCAGGTCTCCAATGTCTTTACCAGTTTCTACTGCAGCTGGTTTACCCTTCCTCTTGTCTGCTGAAGCTGCTGAGAGAGAAGCTACCAGCAGATCAGTGTCGCTAGCTGTCCACATGGACAGGGGAGGTACAGAAGCGTCTCCAGTGTCACCGTATGTCACCGTATGCTGAGATGCTTTTGTAGCACTAGCAATTATAATATTTGCGGAGTACGTTTATAAAAATAAAGTGGTGTGGTGGAAATACTGTGTGTCCCCCGATAATAAGCCCTACCCTGAAAATAAGCCCTACCATAATTTTTGTTAAACCATCCAAAATAAGCCCTAGCTAATCCCCCTGTTTGTAAAAAAAAACCAAAACAAAACAAAAGCAGGACTGGGGGGCATGAGGGCATGATGGGTATAAATGAAGGACTGAGGGGAATGATGGGTATAAAAGCAGGACTGGGGGGCAACATGGGTGTAAAAGCAGGACTGGGGGGCATAATGGTGTGTTTTTGGCACCCCCAAAAAATAAGACAGTGTCTTATTATCGGAGAGACACAGTAATTTATATGGTTGCTGTGGACAGCTTTACTTTTCACGCAGTTTAGGTAATTTGGGCCTTCGTGTTGTCATGTGTCTTACCAATCGCTGAATGTTTATCAAGGACCCTTTGCTGTGACAGGTGTATCTGGTCCCCAAGAGCCTGGCACGGAAACGCCTGTGGAACAAAAAGTATCCGATCTGCCTGGAACTAGGCCGGCAAGACAACTTCATGGCCAAAGCTCAGGGAGATAAAGACGGCGGCGAGGAGAAGGGGGATGTCCTGTCCGAGGACGCTAAAAAAAACACCCCCTCACAAGATGGCGGCAAGACCCCCGCAAACAAGGATCAAGTGCTTTATCTGTTTGGGAGGACAGGCAGGGAGAAGGAAGAATGGTTCCGCAGCTTCCTCCTCGCATCAAAAATGAAGACGGATATGAAGAAAGTGGGCGCATCACCAGGAATGAAGACAGGTAATACTGTCTTCATACCAGAGGAAACCCCCCCTCCCCCAGACACGGGGAGGACATACCAACTCATGTCCAAGAATCAAAGTTATCCTTGTATATACTATATTACATATAAATAATGGTATACTGCAACTGTTTAACAACCATACCTAGTTGCCCAAGGTATCACCAGACAGAGCCCCTATAGTATAGTGTACTGAGTCACACCCAGTATAATGTAGGTGGGGAGATTTAATGAGGAAATTGACATATGAGGTAAATGCCACAGATCACGTATAGGTCTGTCTGATCACTATACAATCCAGTCACACAGCAGCGTTTAACTAAAGAGGATTAATGTACACTTACGGCATGGTGTGGTGAGGATCAAGTGGATTAGCCTTAAAAATCTCAGTAGTTGCTCAGGAATTTGATAANCGTGCCAAAACATGGGAGGCGCCATTAATACGTAGAGGTTTATAGACTTGGGGGTGGTCTTGCTTTCTATAGATGAACATTGCATGGAGTGAATGAGGATTGTAATCTGTATGGGCGAGTGCCACTACCCAAGTGGACAGGGCGACATGAGAGCGAGTTTGGGTTCTATATATATATATATATATATATATAATATTTGTAACTGGTAAAAGCCCCAGCATCATGACTTATGTTTATTCTTAATGCAATGACTGACTGTTCGGCGTAGGAGGCTCCGGGGTCTATGTGTTATTGAGTCAGAGAGCTGAGTAATTGGTGGAACTCAGCCAATAGGGAACATGAAATATGCGCACTCTGTATGCAGAGACTCACACTCGCTCCTACCTACACCTGTTAGACATGGTCACATAACGAAAAGGGTTATTGTAGTAAGTACAATAATATTTTCTCTCCCAGGCCTCCTAGCACAGAGCAGACAGGACAGCCAATCCGGGATCCTAACGCACAGCCGCAAGAGCAGTAAGGGTAGCATGGATGAAGTCATGGCCCAACCCCGGATCAAAGAGTTACCGGGACACGTCAGGCAAAAACTACTGCTCGAGTACAATGTTTACATGGCCAGGTGCATCCCTGAAGAGGAGAGGAGCCCGGAGGAGAGCCCTGTACACAGTGTTAACAGCAGTCCCACCGCAGTCAAGAAGGTGAGGAGTCCTGGTGATGGTGGGGATGATTAGCTAAGCATTCTGGGTAATGCCACAATAAGCAATGAATAAATCTGCGCTGCATCCAGAGCTATAAAAATATAGATTAAACAGAGACAGATGTGGAGGGGATTTAACATAGATAATTCAAAAATGAAATACTTAACTTAAAAAATGACACCGTAATAAATAGAATGATCTTTACTAAGAGGGAACGCCCACTTGTGTGCGTAACTCCGCCCCTTTGTCTGCAGTGTCGGAAGGGTCAGGATCATCCTAATAGATTAGCCCTTAGACTGCTCTGAACACACACACCAATCCAAGTCTTTCCCCGCAATCTTTTATAGAGCTTTATATTATAATTAGGGTGAGAAAATGTCAGGCTATTGAAATGATAACGTAATCAAATGCATGAAGCTGCCAGTTAGGTTAGGCTTAGGTTAGGTTGCAGTGAGAGCTGAAATTTCTACCTGCACAATGTAACACGATGTATCCAATCCATGTGATCATGGATGGCTTAGTTCTGACATTGAGCTCTCTGGTCCATATAAACGGCCAATTCTTATATGTGTCACGAGGGTGACCTGTTGGCGATGTCCCTGAGAGGAGCTTCTTTCCCCTCGATCTAAAATAGGTTAATGCAGAAGCCGTTGAGAGACTTTTGTGTTTCGGTGCAGGTCGGAGCCGTGCAAGCACTGGAGGAGCAGCAAGCCTGGGTGAACGCTTTGCTAGGAAGAATATTCTGGGATTTCCTGGGAGAGAAGTACTGGTCTGATCTGGTGTCCAAAAAGATTCAGATGAAACTTAGTAAAATAAAGGTGGGTCTTTTGTCTTTCTCTCATGGTATAGCACAGTGGTTCTCAAACCTGTCCTCAGGGGCCGCAAACAGTGCATGTTTTCCAGGTCTCCCTGCTGGAGCACAGGTGGGGGTCATTACTGTCTGACATATAATAACAGGTTCACAGGTGGTATCATTATATCACTTGTGATTGTGAGGAGACCTGGAAAACATGCACTGTTAGGGGGTCCCGAGGACAGGTTTGAGAACCTCTGGTATAGCATGTATGGTTATGAGCTGGAGCGGGGTCACTGGCATGAATGTCTATGCATGGGGCTATAAAAGTATATAACTGGATTAAAAAAATATATTATACAGCCAAGTGGAGGTTGTCATGTTCATTACTGATGCTCCAGCCAATCCACCAGTGATAGATTGTATCTATCACTGCCTGGGGAAAAAAAAGTGTTCCCCATCTTCCCTACACACAATTATCAAATGATATCGTAGTAATTTAATCATGAGAGCTATGCTGAATTGCAGCCCATGCCACCTCTCCCACATATAGGTTACATGTGGATGTAATACAGATGTGTATTATCATGCTGACCTGTTATATAGAATATTTGGAACATATCATGAGTGACTATAGAAAATCTTATTCAGCTTTTGGCAGAGAAGCGCTACGGTGATGTCTTAGATGGTAATTGAGGTCCATGTTCCATTGTGGTATCTGTGTGATTCATTCACATTTAATGACCTTTAGCTTCTCTATGACGTAATGGATGTTATTAATACAGCATTTGTTAATTCCTTTTTTTTTGCTTGTTATATCTGTTAACCCCCTCTCCCCATTCTCCCTGACCTTTACAACTGTCTGAACATTATCTATAAAATAATAACAGTCCGTCTATTATAGGAAACAGATTCCCTATAGCCTGGGGTCTAGACACATTATGGGAATTGTCCTTGGAAGCTCTGCTGATGGATTTTTAGATCAATATATACATTACATGTTATTACTAAGATTATGTAATAAGAGCTGACATAGCTCTGTTGCAAATAATATGAAGCTCTCCATACAGCAATAGACCATTAGTGATATGGAGACCTGTGTGTGATTCCCATGGATAAAGGTTGTCATGGATAAAATGTCTGCTCCTGTCAGGGACTAACTCATTGTGTTCTTAGCTGCCATACTTCATGAATGAATTGACGTTGACGGAACTGGATATGGGCGTCTCTGTGCCGAAAATCCTTCAAGCCTACAAACCCACCATAGACCACAGAGGTATTTATCTGACTGGTTTATTTCCTGTTACTCATGAAAAGGGCAGCAAAGAAAGGCGGAATAAGATGGATGACTATCTAGTGTCAACTTGGACATCTTACTTTAAGCACCAGGTCTACTGGATCCAGAGCTATGTCTCAGAAGCATTGGTAGAAATCGGGGTCCGGTCTGTTGCGTTGAGGTAATTTCATGCTGGCTTTCTTTACAGGTCTTTGGACGGATCTAGAAATTTCCTACAAGGGCTCTTTCCTCATGACTCTAGAGACAAAAATGAATCTGACCAAACTGGGTAAAGAGCCTCCAGGAGAAGCTTTGAAAGTTGGAGAAGTTGGTAAAGAGGGGTAAGTGAAAATACTGACTGCTACCTCTCCAAGTCTTATCAGATGGGGCAGAGTCTACCAGGTGGAATGAGATCTGAGCAGAGTGTATTTTATTTGCCATTACATTTTATGTTTCAGTGGATATTTGGAGAGTAGGTTAACTGGAAGGTGATTGCCTGAGACCTGTGGTCATAGATAAAGGGTTGTGGTTGGTTACATAGACAAGGCAGTAGATATCTGCAGGAGGATCTGCAGTCTAGAATGGGTAGAGGTGGATATGAGGATGGTTGGATAGTAGATGAGGCTGGAGATATTTGGA
>JABWIB010008903.1:5977-24330 GCA_016617825.1 Platyplectrum ornatum | reverse complement strand
TAGTATATGTTTTATATTTCGCCTTTTCTTGTACATTGCAATGTGTAAGATACATGTAACTATTAGATAATTGTGTAACTGTCAGATAATTTTGTACTCTGTAGCTTCTTTGTTATTAAAGATTTGTACATTCTAATGTGGTTATATACTATTTATAATCANGTGTGCAGGACGATTTAAACACTTGCTGTTAGGGGGCTGTGCAACGGTTTAGCCTCTAGCGCTGCCTTAGGACAGCTCTCAAAAATTTATTAAATTTATCTGATTTTGAGTGTAGTCCGTGCACCCTAGAATTATATGTTTGTATTATTTGGTTGGTGCGGTACTTTTTTTCTTTTTCTTTTGAACAAGTTAAAAGCTTAAGGATCATAAAACCATTTGCATACCAGTTCACAATAAAAATTAACGTTTATTAGAATCAACTAATATCAACCATTTGGCAACATATAAAGTTAATAAACAAATAAAAGAAAGTACTAATTAAATATAAATTTACATTTTAATACTTATTACTGTCACAAGTAAGGGACCATATCACTCATTCATAGTAAAATTCCTCAATACAAAATGGGTAGATTGTGTTGATAGAACTATTAGGGACAAAATATTCCTTGTAAAAGATAAGGTCATTCGAACCTAAATCTAAATGAAGATTACAACAAAGTTGATATATTACTGTACAGCAGATTTTCGGGCAATTGAAAAGTTCCATTTCAATAAATAGTCATAGTAAAATAATTGCTGTTCAATTCAACACATTAAAAGTCTCTAAGGAATCTCTTCATTACAAAATAACCAAAAAAAAAAACAAAACAAAACCAAAACTCTCATGGAGGCGCTTCTTACCATACAGAGAGTCCTATACGCCACTCTGGCAAGGGCAATTTTTAGCCTGGGGGCAAGCTTCTCATAGGAAGAAACTACAACTTACCTGAGGTACCATATTGTCTCCCTACAAGCTTCTATGCAGTAAATGCTGACAGCCATTCAATGACTGGTAGCTGGTTGGTAGGTTGGAGCTAATAGCTATCAGTCTGACTGGTGGACATGCTGACAGACTTTTACTGTCTGGATTCTGACTAGGAGGCCGGTTCACACTGATGTGTGCAATCCACAATCAGAACTACCAAGATCTTTGCATCCTTCTCAGCTAGCCCAGAGACAGTGGCCGCAAAAAGCTTCTGGGTCAGTGGCCCAGCGGGCCCTGCCCTCTAGTAATTACGGTCAAATAAATAGTGCAAAAAAAATATACACAACAAGAGGAAAGTTGTTTAAAGGTTCACAAGTAAAATTTTGGCACTGCGTGAGAATGTGTTAGTTTACTAATAATGCTGTTCATTGTTGTTCTAAATCATTTTCTCTTTCAGAGCACGAACAAAAATTGTTTATTCAATGTACAGTAGAAAACCTGCTAAGGATGTTAAAAATGAGCTTCTAAAAATGGGAGTACAGTACTTTATATTAGAAGATGCGTGGTGCTTAAGAAGGACTAAGTGAGTATTTTTAAATGGTATTCACTTTTACTGTGACAACTCATGCATTGTTTAATTTCTATGTAACTTTGGAAACACATTTACTAAAGAAATGCAAATTGTAAAATGGTTGTAATTCTGCATTAAATGATTTTTTTTGCCATGCCAAAAAAAAGTATTCATTTTTGCCATATTTTTTTATAATGTAAAAATTAGTATGTCATAAACATTAATAGAAATGGCTATGTACCAAACATTAATAGAAATAGCTATATACCAAAATATACAAAGCTGCTTATTAGACCTGACAAACCAGACCCATCAATTAAAAATGTTATCTGTATTTTAAAGGACATGTGCTTCTAGTTTTGGTAGTCTTGTATTGACTACTCAAGATATCAATAGAGTGCACTCTCGGAAAAACAATCTTTCCTATCTTAGGGCTGGATTCAGCTTTTCACTCTCATGACTTACACTCATGAGTTACACTCTCATGGGTAAAACAATATTGAATTGCAGGGGAGGTAAAATGAATGTCAGTGTGTGCATGCAGGGAGAAGAGTGGTTTGTTTATGTATCGGTGCACACACACATATAATAATAATATCTAAAATTTCAATCTTTATTGATATACTCTAAAATATGGGGGATATATAAAAATTATTGAGTGGTGAAATAGTAAAGAATGAGTGAATTAAAATCACAGGCTAGGCAGGCAGCAACCTCTTATTCCTCCAGGATTTTAATCTCAATAGTTTGTTAATCTCCGGAGTACAGTATGAATAGGGTTAATTGAAGTGAAAAAATATACACATGCAGAATGTATTGCACTTGTAATAATAAATAAGTCAATAAGGTGCTTTATTGCATATGTAATTTCACTATCTTTTGGGACAGTGGGATGGGAGTAAAGGAAAGTGCCTATGCAAAAATGATTGCACTTAATTTCAATATATTCACAATGAATAAAGTGGTAGTGCATATTTTATTGCACAATCTCTTATATATTAAAATCCTGGAGGAATAAGATGTTGCTGCCTGCCTAGCCTGTGATTTTAATTCACTCATTCTTTACTATTTCACCACTCTATTATTAACATATTCTCGACGATAATTTTTATATATCCCCCGTATAAATAAAGATTTGAACTTTTAAATATTATTATTATATGTGTGTGTGTGTGTGTGTACTGATACATAAATAAACCACTCTTTTCCTCTGTTTCCTCTTTTTGAAATTCTTGTATTGACTACTATATACACATCCCATTTTTTTAAGATCAAATTTTCTTAAAACATTGTCACTTATAAAGTTCAAAGACATGTTTACAAAGCAAAGTGATACAGGTCTTGTAAGAGCACAATAATATTAAGTATTTGATTGGCTCTTCATTGCAATGCAATGTTAATATGTAATATAGCATTGATTCACTTTAGTAATAAAAGAACAGGTTCAGACTTAAGGTGCTATTGACTTACCACTTAATTAAGGGTAGGCAAAACCATCTGCCCCATATAGGCCATTTTTGTTTAATTGCCGTGGGCTTTCCACGCTTTGCTCCTTTGTTTTATTGTCATTTTTGTATTTAAATTTCTCCTTTTATTCATTGGAGATGTACTTCCTATTTTGCGACCGTTGGATTTTCTTGTTTAAGAATTTTCAGGTCTCTTTTGCCATGATTACTTTCCTTATTGTTATTTGTGTGCCNTTGTTGTACTTATGACCTCCCTTACTATTGTTTTTTGTGTTAACCTTGAATAAAAATTGTTATTCAGAAGAGTGGCCAAAACCATGTTGAATTGCAGCATGCTCAGAGAGGTCAGCTCGCTACTTTTATGGGTTGAAGTCAAGGAGATATCAATGTCAGCGTAATACTTTGCAGGGTGCTAAAATCTCGCGTATATATATATATATATATATATATATATATATATATATATTGTGTGTGTGTGTGTATATATGTATATATGTATATATATATATATATATATATATATATATATATGTATGTGTATATATATACGCAGATACTCTGAGCAGGCACACTCTATGCCCCAACAAGTGCTAACCAAAGAATAAAGTTTTCCTAAAGGTCATCAGAAGGTGGGGCTGCCTCAAGTGAATCTCATGAAGGTGGGTAGTTTCCTGCTGGTCATGGTGGTCACACTGGCATCCCCAGGCCCTAGCAACAGATGTGCTGACAACTCAGATTATGGCAATCCAAAGATTATACCAGACCTTCTACTTTTAAAAGGGCATGCAGCATCCCAACCCAGTTCAATTCAAGCTGACAGCCTGACTGTTGAAGTTTTCAAGGCCTCTCTGCACAGGTAATATCTGCCCTTCTTAAATCTAGAAAACCAACCACTGCAAAGACATAAGGACAAATTTGGAAAACGTATGTAGGATGGTGCAGTGAGACAAAAGAATACCTCCAGATGTCCCATCCGTCTTGGGCTTTTTACAGGCCAGCCCAGGCAAAAACCTAGCATCTTCCTGCTTCACTAAAAGTGTACATCCTTAGACACCAGCCTAGTGGAAAATAGGTACATCTCACTTCAAAAATCCAATTCCACCTTGGGATCTTAACTTAGTTTGGAATGCAATAACATCAGCCCAAATGGTGTCCAAGCTGCAGATGCTCTGGTCAGGACAAGGTGGTATTGAGAACAAACCCAAGTTTCTTGCCCAAAGTGGTGTCCACTTTTCACATAAACCAAGAGATCATCCTATAGTCCTTCTGTCCCAATCCAAGGAACGACAAAGCGCAAGTTCCACTCAATGTTGAGGGCACTTAGGACTTAAATTGACCAGACTGCGTCCTTTCGGAAAACTAAGCAGCTCTTTATTCATGAAACATTGTTGCTATGGAAACTGCACACCCCCTATTCTTACCATCACAAGTTGGATACGATCCTCTATTCTTCAGTCTTATACACAGAGACAGGTGCCTCCACCTGAGAACCTGAAAGCCCAATTGATACAAGCAATAGCCACATGGTGGGCGGAGAGGGAATCCTTGTCCATTGAATAGCTATATAAGGCCACAGGATGGGCATCAGCACATACGTTTGCCAAGCACTACGGAATTGATATAATGGCATAGACGGCCGCAAAGTTTGGCAGACTCATCCTGAGTGCTGCCATCTAAAAACTTCACTGTAAATACTTTTTTCCCTCCCAGTGAGTAACTGGTTGGGCGAATCGCATTGGTCGTGCTGCCATGGGAGGAGAGTGAAACAACAGATTACCTGTTAATGTTTTTCATGACTTCTCCATGGCAGCACATATTCCCTCCGTATCTATTCATTGTTTGTCCTTTTAACAATGATTATATATATATATATATATATATATATATATATAGACACAGGAAGGTGGAAGATGGAGGGCTTATATACCGCTGTCTTTCTTTTCCTTTTTTAGGTACTTAAGGCAAAGTCCTCCAATTGTTTGTGCTGCCATGGAGAAGTCAGGGAAAACTTTATAGTTTTTTCTATACTAATATTACATATTAATAAACTTATTGGTTTTTTTCTATAATAATATATGTATACTGACTTATTACTTTCATGTTTGTTAAATGACCATGATCTCTCACTTATCACAGAAAATAATGGTGCATTTGTTTTACAGAACTGGTTGCACCTTGTCAGAGATATGGGATATTGAAGACCCTTCTAATGCTGGGAAGACTCCATTATGCACTATTTTGGCTAAGGAATCGTCGCCACACTTTGTCACCGCATTTGAGAATAACATTTACAAAGTTTTAAAAGTTTAAGTTTACAAAAAAAAGTTATTTCAAGATTAATATGTTTTTCATTTTAGTATAGCCTTGTTTAACAGATATTTGTAATCAGATATTTTGTAGTGTACACTATGCAATGTAAATCTTTATTGCAAACAAAAGTATTTTAAAGATACACTATATACTTGTGAGTTATAAATATTTTGCTTAGTGCTCCTAAAGCCACAAGTTTTTTACGTTTATTGAAATTACTATGTACAATGCTGCCTCGCAAAGCTTTTAATTTTCAGACTTTTCTGTTACATATTCGCTTTTACACTTGAGCACCAAAGAAAACTTATGTAAGTATTTTTGCAATTGTGTTGGTGTTATCGATGTATGTTGTATCATACAACAAAATTAAATGACTTACACTGTTGTTAAATAAATTCTTCTGTACCATAAAGAGAATAATTTTCAGGGCCAGTATTCAAACGACATACCTCACAATATCCCCAGCTAAGACAATGGAAATCAGTAGGAATGGAGCAGATTGTATAGAATATTATTAGTTCACCGTTTTATACTCCATTAACTCTGCTTTTTTTTTTTGTAATTGTCTTTCTTTTTTATAGTTTTGTCTATTGTTATATAGGTCTGTTTAGGATGAGTTACATATTTAAATATCTCTATTACATTTTAGCCATAGAACATTAAACACAATTTTATGAACATGCTATACCCAAACTGCTGTAAAGAATTTAACAATTAACCCAGGACAGAATATTGTTATGTGGGATTATAATGTGCACCAAAGGTATATAATGCCACCAAGTGAATATCATTTTACCCATGTTCAAAAGCTATAATTATACAATGTGTATGTTTTAACATATCTAAATATTCAAATAAGCTCTAGGGTAATCAGCTAATTTTACAGCGTCACCTATTGAAGGTAGCGTTCCTCTAGTCACATTTAACCTATTAAGGAGCCTTTAAAACATGATTGGGAATGAAAGCCAAGCCAGAAAACGCTTTCTTAAGGAAGAGGTGCCCATCTGCAGACAGCTGTTTCGGGGTGCTTGCCTCATATCACTGTAGAGCAGCGATGTGGCTGGCTTGGAAAGAGGCCACATTAACGGCCTATTAACAAGTTATGTGCTTAAAACGACATTGTGATTTACATTACTGCTAATATACCTTAACAAAGACAAACCATTAGTGTGTAAATTTGATTTATAAATAATAAAATGTGCTGTATTTGTTCTGCTATTAAATATGAAAAAGGAGATCACACCAAGCAAAATAAGCATTCAATACATAAAAATGGTTTGCTTGGTTTAGGTTTTGTTTCTTTTGTAAATGAAAAGAAATTTCAGGATCTTCCTTTGCATCCTGACCCCCACTCCCGCAAGCATGGAAGTGGAAGAAAATTGCACTGGTGCACATGCACACACCAGATGTGCAGAATATCTACATTGTTATTCGCCTGCTGGGCTGGACCTGTCCCCCTGTCCACCTACGTTACACTAAGTGAGCGAGGGGTACCATGCCAGTGAAAAGATTGGGGAGGAGGGTGACTGATATCGTGCTATCAGTGGTCGCTGATCCACTAGATTGGATTGCGACTGTGATAGGGGAGTGGCGGCGCGTGAGAAACAGGATCCGGTACAGGGTTTCTAGAGTGCATATGACCAGCATGCAAGGGGCATGGCATTTATTAATTTATTTACTGTCTCATATCTTTACTCACCTTTACAAACACAGACAATGCTCCAGGTAGGGGTTAAATACTCACAAGTCCATCCTTACATTTTGATATACTGTCCCTGCTGTATGGGTAATGTCTGTAGTGAGTAGTACCCAATGTTTGAACTGTGCCACATTATCAGAATAGTTATCAGACTACCCTGCACTCTTCTACAATTCTTGAAGCCCCCTGTCTACTGTTATCAGTAGCTGCTTGATCTAGGAAATTTCACCAAATATGTAAAGCAAATCACTGAACACTACAATAATGGGCCTATCAGTGCCTTTTATCATAGTGCTTAGTATAGACCGATTATTCAGAATCAAGACAGTCCAAAACTCTCTCTCTGGGTCCAAATCTGATTGTGCTGAATAACTGATCTGACAATTTCTGTACTGATCCTATAAGTAGTTCCACAAACAGAGCCTATATATGTAGTGTGCGGTCAGTCTAATCCTCCTCCNCTCTACACACCCCTAATATGTGACCAGCTTATGCATCCCACTCGCTACAGTTAAAAAACAGTAACCCCAAGCATGACACCACCCTGCATGTACATTGATTTGTCTTCCAAACAATAAGAAAAAAATGTCTTACGCGTTTACGCTTTGTTTGCTAAGCTAATAATTATTAGATATGTATAATTCTAATACATATGTGGTTATGTATAAATTACCATTTTGTATTCATTAAAACTAAAGTCTAAATTATAATCTGTTACATTGTAAATTAGACAAGTGAAGGAAGTCCGCTTCAAAACAACAACCAATACAATTTTCAACCCCAGATATTAGACTACGCTACAGGCAGAACTTCTGTAGTCCCTGTTTAAATGTAATTAACAGAAACCACCATGAATGATTTACATTATTAATAATCTCCTGTAATTGTTTTCCCTGTCTCTTCACTCTTTTTCTTTTTCTTTTTTTTCTGTTCTCAGTAATGGCATACACTATAAGATAAATTGTTCCAATNAAAAGATTTTTTAAGATTGGGCAAAACCACATTGAATTGCAGGGGAGGCTAATTTAAATAAATGTAATCAGTGTTACAGCACAATTCTAATAACAGTGTAACAGTAATGCTGGTCAGTATCTGAGTATTTTCCCTGCATGCAAACATTATTCAACCAACTTGGTTTTTCCCACTCTTGAAAAATCTTTCGATTGGAACAATTTATCTTTAGTGTATGCCCAGCTTTAGAAGTATTTTTAAGCTGTTCTCTATAGTATCCTCAAATTGCAAAGTCAAATTATGAAAAAAAAATTGTGACGTATTTTAATTGTTCATACTCTGATTTTGAACATTAGGAGGACTTATGTCATAATATAGACAATAATCATAAAATAGAAATGTAACTATTGATTTACAGTATAAGTATTGCGCTAATTTGTTTTGTAGTGCTGTTTGTTTTTGTACTGCTTATTTTCGCACTATGGTTATTGTGCTCTTCTATTTAGTTAAGTTATATATTGTCTAACACTGTAGTATAACAATATATCAACATATATTAGATAAATGCCTAAAATCTTTTATCATAAATCGTTTTTTACGTATTATGTACCCTTTGTTGAGCCTCTTAGGAAAGTTAGACTGTTTGCTGCTTGATGTAAATACATTTTATTTTGTTGAAAAACTTTAATTGATATCCATGACTTTTATTTGGATTTTATATATGGTAAAATATCACAAATTGGTTAATATGTTAAATGCTGCCTTTGCTTATATATTGTTATGAAATGTATCATTTTTTTAAACTATGTAGATGAACTATGTTAAATATTTGACTTGTGTAAATGTCTTTATACAAAATGTGTCAAATGTGTAATGCAGAAAGAAATTTGTATTATACAGAAAGAAATACCGTTTATGTTAATGCATTTTAAGAAGTTTACATAGTTTTAATAACATTTTCTCTTTAAATTAATAGGACATTTCCTGAACAACTTTGACATTTGTCAAATTAGGTGTAAAAAAACGTGTGTGTGTGTGTATGTATATATATGTGTATATATATATATATATATATATGTATGTGTGTGTATATATATATATATATATATATATATATATATATATATATATATAATGTGTTTCTTTTTTAAAATACATTTGTTTTGTAAAGGCCAATATTTCAGCATCCAATACAGTTCCAGAGAGTGAAAAACTAATGTATAGTTACAAAGAATGTAAATATGAACATGTTTTAATTGTAGCAAAAAGTAAATATTTTTATTGATTTTGTATGTTTCTCTCTATTTAAAAAAATAATTAAAATTGCTTATTTCTGCATTTTTTTTATTGTTTCGTTTTTCAGTGTGAATAGGAACTAAATATATCCCATTAAGCTGAGGGCTTTGAGATTACCCCCTGTTCCCATTTGTCTGAAGTTTTCCTGACAGTACTCCCTGACAGAATTATCAATGTAAAGCCTCTTTTGGTTGATCTCCGAAAAGGACATTGTGCAACTTAATGGGGTAGGCAACTATTATTGCTGTGTATGGGAGGGGATAGCCTGACCCCTTAATCCCAGCTTGATTGAGTTTCAGCCATTCTGGACTAATACATTCATAGTGACATTTCTTTAGAAGCCAGGCTTATACATGGAGGTATACATTAGGTATGAAGGGGGATAATCTAAACTAATATGTGCTATAACTATTTAGGCATAAAGAAACTTTACCCTCAAAAATTAAATAAATTCATTTTGGCAGCTTACACAAACTGGTACAGGCTCCATTATATTACTAGCTTAATCCAATGTGGTACTCGCAAAAACTTCAATAGTTCCCATAAAAACACAAAAAGCCTTTCAGTCCCTAAGAAGTATCCACAAGGGTAGAGTACTGAGGTATCAAAAAACAGATAAAATGACAGTATATACTCGAGTATAAACCGACCCCCATATAAGCCAAAGCCTAATTTCACATTAAATAAGCTGGGATAATATATTGACATCATAAAGGACAATGACTCGAGTATAACCCGAGGGAGGCACTTTCGGCACAAAAAAATGTGCTGAAAAACTAGGCTTCGACTTGAGTATATACAGTAGNTCATCAGGGGATTCAGTAGTCTACGTATAAGATCATAAATCTCAGCATATCTAGCCATTCATAGTATATCAAACACATGTAAAATTAAGTAAGGTTGTAATATAGAAAAATGCCTGCCTGGACTTCATAAATAACTGCTCATTTAGGTTTAATCACTTAGCTTGAATATAAAGAGGTCTTGGACATAAATTGATGATGTGCGGCAGTCCACACTGGCGGATACTCTGTATTTGTCATGTAGGGCCTTGGCAGGGTTCTTAGCTGCTGAGGGCAGGATCAAGGAAAGTCTAAAAAATAACTAAGTATCCCATGCATCCCTCGGCTTGGACAAGCTGTAGATATAAATGTGGGGAAATAATTAGAATTTTATTATATTATTCTTAATATTGAACTTTTAGGTGAATAACAATAAAAGCTATATTTTATCTGTTTTTATAGCTCCGTAATCTGTCTGGAGGCACAAATCTGGGGTAAGGTACAGAAAAATACCTGCTTTGAAGGTCCCAATGAGCACAGTGGCCTCCATCATCTGTAAATAGAGAAGTTCTGGACCACTAAGACTTCCTAGAAGCTAGAAGGGTGCTAGTTAGGGAGGTGACAAGGAACTCAATAGCTACAGCTTGCCTCTGTGGAGAGAGGAGAACCTTCCAGAAGGAAACCATCTCTGCACTAATCCGCCAACAGGCCTGAATAGCCAGACAGAATCCACTCCTGAGTTAAAAGCTCGCCTGGAGTTTTACAAAATTCCCCTGAAAGACTCCCCAGACCATGAGAAATAAAAATTCTCTGGTCTGATGAGACAAAGATTGTACTCTTTGGCAAGATTACCAGGTCAATACAATCCTTACAGTAAAGCATGGTGCTGGCCACATCATGCTGGGGGGATGTTTTTAAGCAGGAACTGGGTGATTATTCAGGATAGAGGGAAAGATGAATGCAGCAATGTACAGAGACATCCTGGATGAAAACCTGCTCCAGAGTCCTCTTGACATCAGACTAGGGTGACTTTTCATCTTTCAGCAGGACAATGACTCTAACCACACAGCCAAGATATCAAAGGAGGGGTTTTAGGGCAACTCTGTGAATGTCTGAGTGGCCCTGGCAAAACCCAAACTTGAATCCAATTAAACATCTCTGGAGAGATCTGGAAATGCCTGTAAACCACTTCATATCCAACCTGATGGGAGCTTGAGAGGTGCTGCAAAGTGTATTGTGCTAAACAGTCCAAAGATAGGTGTGCCAAGCTTGTGGCACCATATTCAAAAGACTTGTGTGTACTGCCAAAGGTGCATCAACAAATTTTTGGGCAAAGGCTGTCAATCCATATTTACATGTGATTTCTTAGTTTTTTATATTTAATATATTTGCAAAAATCTCCTTTAAAAACTTTTTCATGTTGTCATTATTGGGTGGCATATGTAGAATTTTCAGGGGAAAACCTTTTTTATTGTATTTTGGAATAAGATTGTGACATGACAAAATGTGTAGAAAATGAAATGCTGTGATCATTTTACAAATACGCTGTGAATACTTTCTGGATGCACTGGATATTACACCTCTTGCTGATCTCTTACCATTACCACACTGTAGCACTTCGTTGGCTAGATGATTGTGTTGAAGAACAAAAACATTCAGCTCTGTATGACTTACAAATGTAAAATTGCAGGTAGTAAAATTGGACATAAAATACATACTGTGTTGTGCAACAAGTGACATGATTGCAAATGAATGAAGTGATGAACAACACATAAATTTGTTCTTTAATAAAGAAGTTCAATTGGCAGTTGCACCGCTGCTAGGAAAAATTTTATTTTTATGTTCATGGTGATATTAAAATTTATTTACATTATATGCCTACTATAACTATTATATGCTAAAATTCTTAAATATGTAAAATACCTGGATTTTCTCTTTTTCTCCTTATTTACATAAACCAATGATAAAAACAATTGTCATGATCTTGAGAATGTAGTGGAGCACTTTTAAGATAAACAAACATTTATTTTTACAATTACTTTTGCCAATACCATTGTGTTTTATTGTTATCAGTACTTTAGGCCCTAGTGTGAAAATCCCTATGTATTTATGACTGTCCTTTCTATATTTCATTTGTTTATTTTTCAAGACAGCAGCACACAACATAGCATTGACTGCTTCCTTCTTTAATATGTGGTGCTATGAAATAAATAAAGCCTCGATTATTTCTCATTTATTGGATGGACAGTTTTTTCAAGCAGAAACACATGTTCTATGGGATTCAGGTCAAGGCTGGCCAAGGTTGGTTTCCTGGCCATCTCAGCACCAAGGACATGTCATTGTCCATGAACCACTGTTGCAAATCTATGCGGAAATAAGGGACAGGACAGCAGGAACAGACTGCTGCGGAATATAAATAACAGCATGACATAAACGAACATGGCAAGCTTCAACTCAAACTGATTCAAAGCAATGCCCCTATATGCTGGCGGTCACCTCAGGGCAACTGCCATTGGCTCTAATGCTATTGCAAAAAGGAGGGTTGAAAGGGGGCAAACCTGACTGGTACCCCACTGTGAAGAAAATGTCAAAAGTACAGCCATTAACTATGACTTGGGTGTAGGATTTAAAGTGTAGAGAGAGTAAAAGGGACGAGAAGCTCTCCAGGAACGCAAACCTATGTAGATTCTCCATCAGATGCTCCCAAGTAACCATATCAAAGGCCTTTTCAGCATCTAATGAGAGAATTAGTCCAGGTGTAGAATTCCCTGCATCAGAAACTACTGGCTGAAATTTTCAGATATGTGCCACTGAGTGGCTGCCCCAAATATATCCCTTTAGAGCGGAGTGAATATGAGGGAGGATAACTTCTGTGCCTCTCTGTTAGGATTGTTGTAAATAATTTATAATCAATTCCCAATGGATAAATAGATTATTAGGATGCGGGATGAATGTGGTCCCTGCCAGGCTTAGTTAAAACTGAAATTATGGGGGCATTGATATAGTAGGAGGATGACACACTAGGAGAGTATAAAATTGAAACAGTTTGAAAGACTTACCAATTTCAGGGGCTTAAATACATTAGAATTCACCTAGAACTCCATCTGGCCCAGGAGCCTTCAGAGGCTTGACAGATTTGATGGCAAACTGTGCAAAGTAATGGGGTCATTAGAGAGGCAAACTGCTTAGGTGAAACCCAGGGCAGAGAAACATTCTCCAAAAAGGCTTTCTTTTGTGTGATGTCTATAGGATCCTGACTATATAACTGTTCATAAAATGTCTGAAAAAGAAACACTATAGCCCTGGCATCATGACATAAGAGTCCCTGGTCATCTCCCAGTGAAGCTATAAACACAGCCTGGTTCCCCCTGAGGAGGTTGGAGAGTAGACTGCCAGGGTGGTTACCCCATTTACTTACAAGTATTGTAAACATGTAGATAGTGGCTGGTAGGGCAAGCTAAATAATTATCATGGGCAGCCAGAATCTCCTTGTGAGGTTGGTCATATTCAGATGTCAAATTTATAAGTAGAGACAAAAGACATGATACTCCCTGGGCCACTGCCTTAAACGTCTTCCAGAAAAGGAGCAGGTTATTAAGGTGTTGTAAATTAGAAAAACTGACACCCAGGTGCTCCTCAACATGTCCAAAAAACTTGAAATAACTTATAATTTGTTAAGTAAGTGGGAAAGTGCCCGAGAGTGGGGGGCTAAGTATTGGGATGACTCTCAACCTGGGCCCATAAAACTGCATAGTCAGAAAGGACCATAGGCTCAATGTCTGTCTGGAGAACAGAAGGGAGAAGGGACTCCCTTCCTAATCTAAGCAAGACAAGAGCCTAAATTCACTAAGTGGGAAGTTTGCAGGGGAATTGAAAAGCAGGGATGTTGCCCATAGCAACCAGATTTAAGCTCACATTCTCCAGTATGTAAAAAGAAACTAAGAGCTCAAATATGATTGGTTGCTATGGGCAACATCCCCACTTTTCAATTCCCCTGCAAACTCCCCTCTTAGTGAATTTAGGCCAAGGTACCGTGAGCCACAAAGAGACATGTGTAGGCGGTATCCGTAAAATGACGGAGCCTCCAAATATCTACTTAACAGAGGCTCTTTGCAAATTGTGGGATGCCCAGTTTGGAGAGCGTACGGGGACATCCATATGAACATATAAAAGTGACAGCAGTTTAAGAAAAAAGATTTTAGAATAGGCGTTAGGCGCATATATATCGCACATACCGTTGGCCACATAAGGATGCTGGTGAACCCATACCTCCCAACTTACACGGTCCAGGCCGCGGGACACATAAGCCCCGCCCTCTCCTTAGCAGGACAAACTGGGAGGCGGGAGGGACAGAGGGACAGTCCCCCAAAAGCAGGACTGTCCCACCGAAAGAGGAACAGTTGGGAGGTATATGAACATCATAGTCAAATGTTTATTAATAAGCAGAGTAATACCCCGTGATTTCAATGTTTTAATTTAGTGAGTTCAGGAGGCAACACATGAGTTTATTGAAGCATAATAACATCTAATTGCAAAATGTACGTAAACAAACATGCTCTCTTCACAGGGGAATGGATGCCCCCAACATTACAACTAGCAAATTTGAAGGGGGTCCACATAAATAAAGAAAATGGGATAAAAGCACCATGTATAAGCAGTGTGATGGGATGAATAAATGAAATGAGCAAAAAGGTGACATCACAAATTTACAATAATAGTGTGAAGTGACCAAAGTATTTAGGTAACCAGCGTCAACCTTACCAACGACCAGAGGAGGACAGGAGATAAGGAAAGACAAATACCAAGAGGGTAGGAGGTTGTCAGAACCCAAAGAAATAAACAGGCATTAGGAAAAATAAAAAGAAAATTTATGGAAAACACAAGAAGAGGACGTAAACCACCCTTTCCTACAACAGTAAGTTACAGTACTTCCAAAAGGTTCTTTAAGGACACATCTGGAAATCCGAACACTTAAATGCTTGCACCAGCCACAAACTTCAGCACAGGGTTTGTGCCAGGGATAATGGGAGGTCCAGGAGAGCAGCCTCCGGAAACTAGCACTGACAAAATCGAACCAGAGCCAGGCCGGAGAACAAAGACAAAGAGAATCAACCATCTGGAGGAGCTGTAGAGGGATCCACAGTAGAACCACCAGCAGCATCCAGGTATGCAAGGGCCTCCTTCAGGAAATCTTTAAAATCTTTGAAGCCATTACCACAGTAAATGCAGAGCTGGACAGGGTAGATCAAGACAAATTCTCTTTTTTCTTGTTTTTTCAAAGAATTTATTTATGAAATTTAGGTACAGAATGCAGGAACAGATATACAAACAGTAGGAACAGTTAGCAAAAACATGACAGCCTACACACATCGGACCCTTTATAAAGCTGCATCAAATGGAAAGCCTCAAGCAAAGGTGGCAGAGTAAGTCGGGTTCTAGCTCTCACTTTTCTATTACATAATAAATAAGAATGTCAGCTAGAATTTGATTGGTTGCAACATCTCCAGTTTTCCATTTTCGTAGTCTAGTAATCATAGAACTTGGTATTAGTAGGTGAGGATACAGCCATAAATGGGAGGAGATTAAATCGATTTATAACATCACTTGCATTCTGTGTGACAGTCATGTCTTGTTGATAAGGTTAAGATGCAGCAAAATGCAGGTTCAACAGAACCTCATATTTAAAGAAGTGTTTACCTATGCAATACATAGGAAACAAAAAAGATATTTTGTTTAATACAAATTCATTTAAATTAATACTGCATGTTGAACATGCATTACTAACAACTATTCCTTTCATATGTTAATTATATTGACTTAATCAATCAAATAGTACAAGTAGATAATTACAATGCAAACCTAATGTACCTGTACAATAAGTCCTATTTGCGTTTTAATGTACATAATTTTATACTCTAATCTATAATAAATATATACATAATGCACTAGGAACAAATGTAGCAAATAAATGTAAAATTCAATAAAATTATAAATAAACTGCAGGTTATTACCTGTTAGGATGGTTTTCCTGACTCCTCATGGCAGCACAGACCAATGGGATTCAAGGTTCTCCTGATTGGATCCCGCAGGAAAAGAAAAAAGACACCAGCAGCGTATATAACCACTCCTCCCACTGCTCACTGTGTCTTGAAAGTTCAAAAGCTCAAAAACAAATTAACAAGTTTAGGGACAAACAGCATAAGAGGAGGGATACCTGTGCTGCCATGAGGAGTCAGAAAAACCATCCTAACAGGTAATAACATGCAGTTTTCCTATCCTCCCATGGCAGCACAGACCAATGGGACTTACCCAAGCAGTTACGTCACTGAGTGGGAAAAATAAAGTATGTACAAGTAGACAAGATTAAACAGCAGCACTAAGAACAAGCCTGCCGAATCTGGCTTCGGCTGAGGTTTGAACATCTACTCTACAGTGCTTGGCAAAAGTGTGTAAAGACGACCACCCTGCAGCTTTACATAGATCAGGGATGGAAGCGAACTGATGTTCCGCCCAGGATGTGGAGATAGACTTCTCTGACTTGGGAGATGGACAGAACAATGGAAGGGCTATCTCCTGGTTCACATGGAACTCTGAAACCACCTCGGGAAGGAAGGACGGATTAGTCCGCAGGACCACCTTGTCTGGAAATATATTAAGAAATGGAAATATAGGGCCTGTAATTCCGAAATATGTCTAGCTGACGTATAGCTATCAAGAAGGACACTTTCCATGATAGTAAGGTCAATGTACAGTCCTGCATAGGTTCGAAAGGTGGTTTAGTCAATGCCCTGAGAACGAGATTAAGATCCCATGGTGCCAAGGGTGATCTGCGAACGGGTCTAATTCGGCTGGCCGTCTGAATGAATCGGATGTCGAATTTATTTTGTGCCAGGCACATGTCCATGACTGCCGAGAGTACGAAATTTGGACCTTTAATGAATTGACCGCTAGGCCAAGGTCTAATCCAGCCTGTAGAAATTCCAACACTGAAAGTACCGATCTCGGAGGACTATCATTGTCCGCACACCAATGGGCATGCTTCCTCCAGATACCGTGATACACCTTGGAGGTAGTTCTTTTTCTGGCTTGTAACAAAGTGTTTATTAAGCGGTTAGAGAACCCCTGACCACGGAGGTGTTGGGTCTCAAGAACCATGCCGTCAGGCTCAAGCTCTGAGGGTTCGAGTGGCACAAACCCTGTTGATGTACCAGGTCTGGAATCACCGGTAGTCTGAATGGTTCTTCCCTGGAAAGCAGCTGAGCCTTGCTGAACCAGGCCCGTCTTGGCCAAAACGGGAGAATGGCTATGACGGTCGCTTGATCTCTCTCTATTTTCCTCAGTACTCGTGGTATGGGTAAAAGGAGAAAAAATATATGCCAGATCAAAAGTCCATGGAATTGATAGCACATCCGTGTGGAGAACTCTGGGATCCCTATACCTGTAGAACAGAGGGACTTTCCTGTTGTTGTATGTTGCCATCAGATCGATTTGTGGCAGTCCCCATTTCTCTGTGATTATGCGGAACACACCTTCTTCTAGCTCCCACTCTCTTGGATATAGAGTGTGACGGCTGAGGAAATCTGCGGTGATATTCAGGTCTCCTGCGATAAAGACAGCTGAGAGAGAGGTCACCCAATCCTCTGCCCGTATTAATAGCTAGGATACTTCCACCAGCATGGCTTTGCTTCGGGTACCCCCTTGCCTGTTTATATAAGAGACCACCGTGGTATTGTCCGATTGGACTATCACGTCCTTGTTCAGCAGATGGCTCTGGAATTTTCTGCAGGCTTTTAGGATAGCGCGCATCTCTCTGAGGTTGGAGTGTAGAGCAGCTTCCCTGGGACTCCAAATTCCCTGGATCAGGTTCTGACCACATGAGGCAGACTACTACGCTCTGACTTGGTAGAAAAGACTTTCCTGTCAGAAGTCTGGGCTTGTGCATCCACCACTTGATGTCCTCTTTCATAGTGTCTGAAAGAAGTATGCGCTGTGATAGGTTGTGACCGTCCTTGTCAGCAGAGTGCAGCAGTAACCGTCCAGAGGATCAATATAGTATAAGCAAATAGTACTTTCAGGGCAAAGCAGCCCAGATTAGTAACCCCAAAAAAGTTAACTTGTATCTCCCAAAGGAAGGGAAAACTAATAATTTAGAAATATGAAACAGAGTGGAGTTTCACCAATCGGCGCTGTAACCCTATCCCAATATAACAAATCTCCGTACAATATACAACAATATCCCAAAAAACGACACACAGTTTCTTTTTCAAAAAGAAATAGTACCGTACAGGGCCGCCGAGAGGGGAGGGGAGGGGGTAAAATTTACCCAGGCCCGACCACCGGGAGGGGGCCCGGGGGGCCCAGATCAATC
>JABWIB010008900.1:10998-21667 GCA_016617825.1 Platyplectrum ornatum | reverse complement strand
GGCCAAAAGTTTGTAACGGGTCTCGACCACAGAGACACTGTAGGAGGAGGAGTGGATGGCCCGAAATACCTTACGCCAATCAGAGTCTGCTAGGGGGGAGGCCAGCTCTCGGTTCCAAGCCTGCACAAAGGAATGAGAGACGCCCAAGGAGCAATCAATCAGTTCTCTGTAGAGGAGGGAGATCATGTGCCGAGGGGGGGACGGACTGGTGCACAAGAGCTCTAATTTCGTAGGGGGGCGGGAGACACTCCTGGACCAGGAGGAGGATTGGATGAGGTGGCGCAACTGAAGGAAGGCCCAGTGTTCAGAGGCGGGGAGGTCAAACTTGTCTCGGAGGGATAGATTGTTACTGTTCTAATACATTTACGTTTACTATTTGCTGCTGTACCTCAGGGGAGGCTGCTTTGATGCCTTGCCCCCGTTATTTGGGTTGCCACACAGTCCCTATGTGGCACGACACTGGACCCAATGTACTGGGCTTGCTTTGCTTTTTTTCCCTTTTTCATCCCCCTTCTCCCTTTCCCTTCCCCTATCCTCCCCTCGCTCCTACCGGATTCTCCATAGTTCTGCTACTGTTGTGGTTAGGTGGTGAACATTTACATTCATTTTTGGTTTTATTGCCAAATGGTTAAGTTTCTTATGTTAAATGTTAAAGGCTTGAACACCCAGCCTAAACAGTGCTTGGTGCTGGCATCTTTCAAATCCCATGGTAACATAGTAACATAGTAACATAGTTGTCGAGGTTGAAAAAAGACATCAGTCCATCAAGTTCAACCTATTGGTGCTGATGTGGTGGCCCTCTAGGAGACACATTTTTCCTACAGGCTTGCCCCTACCCTTCAAAGTCCTCACTTCCTCATCTGCTATATGTCCAACAGCCCCTTCCGTAAAAATGGGGTGGCCATTCTATTTCGTTCCACAGTCTCTTTTGAACTATCCACCCAGACGCAGGATAAAAATGGGCATTATTTAATCCTCATGGGGCGCCTGGAGGAGAGATGGGTCACTATTGTCTGTCTATATGCCCCTAACTCCCATCAAATCCCCTTCCTCCGCTCTCTGTTTGAATTATTACAGGAAATTACCCAAGGGAACCTCATCATCATGGGGGACTTTAATATAGTCCCTGATCCCAAAATCGACAAGACTCAGACCCCAAAGTCTGCCTCACATGGTGCCTCTCCCCCCCCCCACCCTCCTTAGTCACCTCCTTACTGAATTTGACCTTCTTGACGTTTGGAGAATAGCCCATCCTACCCGGAAAGATTACACCTTTTTTTTCTGCCACCATGCAATATACTCCCGTATTGACCTTATTGTTGTGGATAAATGACCCCTACAACATTCCATGGACGCTGGTAACTGCCCTAGAGTCTGGTCTAATCATGCCCCTGTCTGGTGGTCATGGAATATTGCTTTACCCTCCCCTCCACCTCGCCCGTGGTGCTTCCCTGGCTATCTCCTCTCTGATTTAGTTGCGCAGCAGGAACTCAAGTGTGCCCTGGACTTTTGAGGGGGGCTGCCATTAAGATTGGTTCCACCCTTCGGCGGCAAAATCTGTCGACCCACCTCTTGTTGACCTCTGAGGTAGCCCGTCTCGAGCTCCTCCACAAACAGTCCCCGCTTCCTGTTTATAAGGCTGCTCTAGACGAGGCTCGCCTTGCACTTTGCGACTGGCTCCAAACCCGAACGAAGCTCTCCATCTCCAGACTGCGCCAACGCTTTTACTCTTCGGGTAACCAGGCGGGACGTCTGTTGGCCCGTAAGTTGAGGGCGTTGTGTGTCACTACAAAAATTAAGCATGTCTACACCAGACAGGGGGCTAAGATCTCTAACCTGGCTCTCATTGCAGACCAGTTTGCAGACTACTACTCTAGTCTGTATAACCTCAAGGACAACGCTTCCCACAACCATCCTACTCCCTTCTCTATTGCTTCTTTTCTGGATCCCATTTCGTTCCCTACTATTGCGGAGGATGACCTCCTCCATCTGAACTCCCTGTGGACTATGGCAGAAGTTGTGGGGGTCGTCCGAGCCTTGCCCCAGGGGAAGTCTGGTTGCCCGGATGGTTTTACTAATAAATTATATATCCACTTTGTGGACACTATTGCCCCCCTTCTAACTGTTTTGTTTAACTCTGTCTCGGACAGGGGCTCCTTCCTGGCTGAAATGTTGGAGGCTCAAATTATTACCATCCTCAAACCTGGGAAGGATCCTTCGTCCTGCCAAAATTATCGTCCCATTGCCCTACTCAACTCAGATTTAAAAATATTTTTCTTCCCTTCTTCCTCTGTTGGTGCATCCGGACCAGGTGGGCTTTATCCCGGGTAGGCAGGCGTCGGATGCTACCAGGCGAGTCCTGGATGCGGTAGACCTGCTATTGTCTAACGGGAGTCAGGGCCTCTTGCTATCCCTGGATGCGGAGAAGGCCTTCGACCGCCTTCACTGGGGGTATATGCGCAAGGTCCTTCTTTGATTCGGCTTTCAGGGTTTTATGCTGCACTCTATCCTGGCTCTATATACCCTTCCCTCCGCCCGTGTTTTCTGCAATAGCTTCCTGTCCTGCTCTTTGCAGATCTCCAATGGCACCCCTCATATTTGCCTTGGCGATGGAACCACTAGCTGCTACTGTACGTGACTACGTGGTTTCCCATTCCCTCCCCTTGCACATAAGATGTTTGTTTGCGGATTATGTTCTCCTGTTTATCTCCAACCCTTCCTCCTCCCTCCCTGCCTTGCACTCTGTCCTCAGCGCCTTTAGTGCAGGCTCCCTATATAAGTTCAATACTTCCAAGACGGAGGCCCTCCCACTAAACCTCCCTCCATCCCTCCTCTCCAGGCCTCTTTCCCGCATGTGTGGCAGTCTGACTCCTTATCCTATCTGGGCATCCAGATCCCCGCTCTTTTCACCAGTGTCTTTGCTGTGAACTATGACCCTCTGCTTGTTTCTCTGAGTCGCCTGATGGGGGGCTGGATGCGGCATGAGATCTCCTGGTTAGGACGTATTGCAGCGTTCAAGGTGACTTCCTAAGATACTGTATTTTTTTCGCATTTTTCACTGCCTGCCTCCTACCTCAACAAGCTTCGCTCCCTCATGGTGTCCTATGTCTGGCGGAGGAGACCCCCAAGACTGGCGTACTCCCGCATGGTGCTTTCCAAGCGTTGGGGGGACCTTGCTTTGCGGACTTGGGGCGCTATCAGGAGGCGTGCATACTCGCCCAGCTGCGTGTCTGGACACTTGCGCCAGGAAACCAAGCCTTGGGTTGGGAGTATGGCCCACGCGGTGCGGACTTGGGATCGTTGTGTGGTGGCTGCTCGGCTATTCCCCCTACCCTCTAGCAATGCTTCCCTACTTGCCATCTCTAAGTTAATTCCTGACCTCTGCTTTTCCACATGGCTCCGCTCTGGAGTTCTGTTTTGTCTCAGGTCCTTTGTGGAGGCTCCCCCCCGGCCCTTTGCACAATTGCTGTCGGAATTTGACCTCTCAGGTACTGAATATTTCAGATTTCTCCAGTTGACCCATTGGTGCTTGCAGATTCGTTTCCGGAGAACCCCCATTGCCCTACCCCCTGAACTGTTTCTATCCCGCTTGACCTCACAGTCTTCCCGGGGCTCAGTGTCTTTTTGGTACAGAGCTTTGCAACCAGACCCACCTTCCTTTAAATCTGCTTCCCAATTGGCATGGGAACGTGACTTGGGATTTTCCCTGTCCCCACCCTAGTGGGAGGTGGTATACCTCTTGGCTTTCTGCCTGTCGGGATGCGTAGATCATATCGAGAGGCAAGTAAAACTCCTTAATAGATTGTACCTCACTCCTCGGCGCCTTTACAGCATCTGGCCGTCTGTGTCCCGGCTCTGTTGGAGGTTGTGCGGAGTGATCAGGGACATTGCTCACGTTTTTTGGTTTTGCCCAGTGATACGGCCCTTCTGGACCCAGGTTGCTGCGCTCATTTCGGACGTTTGTAGGACTGACCTTATCCTTACTCCAGAGGTCTCCTTGCTGCATCTTTACCCCCTCTTTCCTCTCTGATAAACACTATGTTCTTGGTCATATCCTTTTGCCGGCCAACGCCGCTATCAGTCAGGCCTGGAAATCCCCTCTTCCCCCAACGCTTTATAAAGTTGTAGCTAAGGTTAATTTTCATTACAAAATGGAAACAATGCACACCCTGTACTCTCAAAAACTGGACTCGCCCTTACTCAAATGGTTTTGCTGGGGACGGAATTTGTGGCAACTGACAGCTGCCATCTTTACTGCTGCTGGTTGGTCCCCCCCACGGGAAAAGCCATGATTGGCTAGTCATTTATGACTAGCCATTTGCGGCTTTAAAGGGACAGAAGACTGACAGATAAGTAAGATCTGTCAGTCTTCTTATAGTAAGCACAGATCCTGTGCTTATTCTTCACAAACAGGCTATTAGTAGAATTAGTATTAGAATAATAATAATAATAATAATAATAATTAAAAAATAATAAAAATAATAATAATAAAAAATAAAAATAAAAAAGTTAAAAAACTAAATCTATCGTGTCCGTGTGGGTTTTTAAAAAAAATATTTTTTTTTTACTCTACTTACAAAAGCTGGCATAGTAATAACGGCAGTTACTATGTTCAGCTTTTGTGAATGAAACTAATGTGAATATTTCCAACATTAAAAATTGATATTCACATTAGTTTCATTCACAATAGCCCGCATAGTAACTGCCGTGAGTACTATGCCAACTTTTGGTGAATAAAAACCTGTAAAAAAAAATTGTAAATGTAAAAAAATTAAAGGTTAATCCCTGCCCGCCCTGACAAGAAAAATGTTCACTCTACAAAACATCAGTGGGGTCAAACTGCTCACTATACCCGTACATGAGTTTCTTGAGGGGTGTAATTTATAATATGTATTAATTGTTGGGAGATTTTACTCTACAGATACAAACGGGGGCTCTGCAAATGCAACTTGGCGCACTAAAACCATTCCAGCTGAATCTGCAATAAAAAAGCCAAATGTCTGTAATGGAGAGAAAAGGTTGTGCTTTCTCTCTGAACAAGCTTCAGGAGCAACATCATATTGGCTCTGAACAATGTCTCAAAATCTTTTTTTGTTAAAATGCTGCCCTTTAACTTTTCAGGGACTTTAGTATTTGTAGGCTTTCAATACTAATTTTATAGACTTATTCCTATATGGTGTCATGTTGAAGACTTTTCTGTTTTTGATTTGAGGGTTTATATGAACCTTTTAAGTAACTATTTGTTTCCAGTGGCTTGTTTGTTGTCATTAGAAAGAGAAAAATGCTTATGGTATTCCCACCTATCCCCCCAGACTATAGGTGAAAGCACCAGTGGGGTGAACACAGAACAATGACACAGGTACAGGAGGCTACTAGCCCGGGCACGGATTCTAACGGGGGGCTGGGTTTCACCACTGCCCCTGATGGTGGGGATGGGCTTGCTTGCAGCAGGCCCCGTGGCATGTTGCGGCCCCGAAAGAGCAACCCTTGAATCCGAGTCAGGGAAGGGAGATGGAAGAAGGAGCATGTGGAACAGAACTGTGGCAAGAAGAGAGCAAGCCCCCACCTCCTGGATCCTGATAGGTGTAAAACCTGCTGCCCTGGAAACCACAGAGCAACAGGGATGGCATCTGGAACCAGGAAGTGTCTGACTGCATGCAGCCAGATACATGATATTCTGTCATCACGGAGACAACATCTCGCCACTATTACCAAGACTTTGCTCCCTGAATGAGCCGAGACGATCGCTGCAGCTTAAATGTACTTGCCGCAGAGTTCCCGCATATCAGAGACCGGAACCTGGTCCCCTGCGGCAGTGGTACCCCTGGCATGTCTCCTCCTTACAACCTTCTGTGGGTGACAGCAGGGACCTCCCCTAATACAACAAGCGTGTCCTGCCTGTCTAGCAACCAAGACACATGATTTACTGGCCAAGAAGAGTCGGAAGGTTCTATGGTCAGGACTTCTGCTAACAGTATCCCCCCTTTTAGGAGGGGTATTGGTATCCTTACTCCCAGGTTTACCTGGGAACCTGGCAAATAACTTTTTAATTTGACGATCGGCATGCAAATCCATCTCCGGAACCCATGATCTCTCCTCAGGACCATACCATTTCCAGTGGACCAGGAAATAGACTCGCCCCTTTACCTCCTAGGAAACTAGGCCAAATTCTTGTGGTCCATTAATATGGTAAGTTGGTGTGGAGCCCCCTCAAGCCAATGCCTCCATTCCTCCAGAGCTAATTTCATAGCGAGCAGGTCCCGGTTCCCCATGTCATAATCTCTCTGCCTGTAAAAAGTTCTTAGAGATCAAAGAGCAAGGGTGTAGTCTGTTATCTTCAGGAGAAACCCATGAGAACACTGCCCCTACTTCGGAGACATCCACCTCAATGATGAATGGTAAGTTAGGATCTGGGTGTCACAGCACAGGGGCAGAATGGAAGGCTTGCTTCTGGAATGCTTGCTAGTCTGGAAGGCCACAATTGGCAGTATTGGCCCCTGACTTGGTAAGTTCTGTAATGGGTGCCACAATGGAGGAGAAATTGGAGAGAACTTTCTGTATTAATTTGAGAATCCCAGAAATTTCTATATGGCTTTAAGGTTGGCGGGTTTCGACCACACCAGTACTGCCTAATCCTTGAAAGGGTCCATAGCGAAACATTCTGGAGAGGTATATATACCCAAGAAGGTGATTTGTCTCTTTTCAAACTCACATTTCTCAAATTTGGCAAAAAAGTTTGTTGTCTCTGAGCTTCTGAAGAACTTGACAGACATGACCCAGATGCTGATCCCGGGAGGAGGAAAAAATTTTTGAATATAGTCCAGGTATACAATTACGAAGTGAACAATAAATTCATGAAAAAATATTGTTGACAAAATCTTGAAATACTGCGGGGGCATTACATAGCCCGAAGGGCTTCACTAAGTATTCATAGTGCCCTGAAGATGTATTGAACACAGTCACAGTCCATGCATTCATCCCCCTCCCGGATCCTAATCAAGTTTTATGCCCCTCGGAGTTCGATCTTTGAAATAATTGTGGCCCCTCTAAGACAATCAAACAGATCAGAAATGAGAGGAATGGGGTACGTGTATCTGACAGCAATATCATTCAAGGCTCTATAATCTATCTATACAGGGTCGTAACTCCTGTAGCCGAGCTGCAAGGTCATTGACTGGTTTGCAGTACGAATGGGTAACCACAGACAACACTTGTCGCAAGCCGACCCCCAGGAGATGATTTCACCTGAAGACCAATTTATCTTGGGGTTGTGCAATCATAACTTAGGAAAACCAAGGACTAATGGTGCGGAAGGATATCTGATGATTAACAAGGAGATCTTCTCTGAGTGCAAGGCCCTGACTGATAAGGTCAGAGGAACCCATACCATCCAAACCACAGGCCATGAAGGCCTGGGTCACCGGTGTTAATGGTATCCCCCGCTTCATAACAGTGTCAAAGAGCAAAGTCGGCTGCTACACCATGGTGATACCTAGTCAGATCTCCCAGGGATCCACTAGGCATTGGAGCCTCCTGACTTATCACCAGGGGTATGTTTGTTAGGACAAGCGTTGGCCAGGTGACACTTGCCCCCACAATAGAAGCATGAGTCTAGGTACGTCTGCGGGGCTTCTCTTGCTGAGAAAATCTGTAAGCCCTCAACTGCATAGGTTCTCCCTCATCCATAGGCTGACGAGAATGATCTGCCCTTCTCCAGTCTGCATTTAGAATGTCTACGATCCAGTCTAATTCTGAGTGAAATGAAATCCTCAAGGGATTTAGGACTTGGAAACTGGATCAAAGAATCCTTGACTTTCAAAGAGAACCAAATAACCATACTTTATAAAGATTCGGATTGTGCAGAAGAAAATCAATATTAAGACTGTTTCTGGGATAGAGGTACCTCTCACAGTTTACAGTATAACGTTAAGCAACAATCCTATTTGTGTGATACAACTAATCCGAAGGAGTACTGCAACGGGACTGAGACCTCGTGATCCAAGGTGGGTCCTAGTGTTTTCTGTGAATCTTGTAATAAACTGGAGGCAGCTGGAGAGAGATCCCACCACCCATAATCCCACCCAGAGGTGATTTACATCATAGCTGAGACTCTGCAACTTCAGGCAGGTGGAAGTGTTCCTGATGGTACCTGCACTAGCCGGAGGTGGTGAGTGGTGGAGATTAATAGAAGAAAGATCTATATTACCTTTTACAATAAGAGCCGGACTGAGTATACATTGTTGACTTCAGACTTTACTCCATCTACCGTTGGACTGCTTATCTAGTATTTAGCTATCTTTAACAAACGTATAAATATATGGTTACAGGATTGAGGTTATTAGGGGATTTTTGTTTTGTTTTAATTGTAGGTATATATAAAATCTTTTATATGTAAATTAAATACATTTTTATAAGATTTATATCTGGTTTGGACATAACCTGTTTCTATATTAGCGCAACTAAAGGGTGGCTTTCTCAAGTCTAATAGTTACTGTTGTAACTGTTTTACTTGGTTAATGTATATTGGAACCAGGAAGTGTCTGACTGCATGCAGCCAGATACGTGATCTTCATGAGCCAATGGGGAGACGAGGATCTCAGTACTATTATCAATGAGCTGAGCTGCGGCTTAAACGTACTTGCCGTAAGAGGAACGAGTCCCTGCAGATCAGAGACTGGAACCTGATCCCCTGTGGCAGTGGTACCACTGTGGGTGACAGCAGGGACCTCCACTTATACAACCATCATGTCCTGGTTGCCAGGAGATGATCTACTGGCCAAGAACAGCAGGGAGGTGCTATTTCTCAGGACCCTACTGCTCCTAACACTCAGCTATCTAAGTCTCTGTCTATTGTTTTGTTATAGTTTTTGGTGACACAGGATATCTTTTATATTTGGCTGGAATGTAAGTCAAGTCAGGTGTGGTGGGTGTCAAAGTCGTTGTCAAAATAGGATAATATTATTATACAACTTTTTTCATAATAAGACTTATATGTATGGGACATACATGTTAATTAAGCTGTGGCATAAGAAGTCTTCTCAGGATTTCGTAAACTGATTGTCCCAGCAAGAGATTTCTGACTTTTATGACTCTGCACCCAACCCTCAGGAGTTGATTGGCATCTGAAAGCAGATGTCCACTTCAAAGAAATCAAACTTTCCCACCAACTACAGTTTGATACACAGCATAAAAAGGAGAATCTGACTACATAACAGCAGTTCATGTGTTCTCATCATGAGTCTGTCTTGTTATGTCTGTTTTGTCATGTATTTGTATGTCAGGTCATTCTATTAATTAGAGGATGCTAATAATTATCAGGTCCTCATGGATGACCCAACAGATAAATGAAAAAAATAACTAAAATCTTTATTAGTAGAGGCCAAACATAATAGGATCATTACAGCCACTGAATACGATTTTATGTTACCCATGTACCCGAAACTGGCGACCTTCTATGCGCTCCCCAAGATCCGCAAGGGTCTGGACCCATTGAAATGGAGACCAATTGTGGCGGGGGTAGGGAATTTAACTCAAAATGTAGCGCTCTATAGTGACAGGATGTTAAAACCTTTTGTCGAATCTTTACCGTCATTTGTCCAGGAGACCACAGACTTGTTGAAAAGATTAGAAGGGCTAACTGTGGAACCCCAATCCCAATTGGCCTCTATTGATGTTGAGGCATTGTACTCATCGATTCCACACAACTTTGGTCTCATGGCGACTGATTACTTTTTGAATACACGAGGGACACAATACCGTGCCCACAGCCTGTTTGTACAGGAGTTGCTGCGCTTCACACTAACCAGTAACAATTTTCTCTTTAATGAATGAATATACCATCAGATTAGAGGCACGGTTATGGGGAGCCCGTGTGTCCCCAGTTACGCCAATTTTTTTCCTGGGGTGGTGGGAAGCCACTCTGGTATTTGGTGACATGCAGCACCCCCTGGTTGATAACATTGGTCTGTGGGTACGGTATATCAATGATATACTCGTCATCTGGAACGGGTCTTTGGTGGAGTTCGAAGAGTTCATGACCTATCTTAATACCAATGAGATAGGCATGAGGTTTACATCTGAATGCCACGCAAATACCCTTCCATTCTTGGATGTCTGTATTTCAAAATCCAATCAAGGGGATATATCAACAACAATATTCCGAAAACCAACCGCCACAAATTCGTTACTAAGGTGGGAGAGCCATCACCCTAGACCATTATTGAAAGGAATACCTAAGGGACAGTTTTTAAGAGTAAAACGTAACTGTTCCACACAGGATGAGTTTAGAAAGCAAACTTCTTTACTCAAGCAAAGGTTTGTACAGCATGGCTATCCAAATAGGGTCATAGAAGATGCCTACATGCATGCACGGACTAGGCAACACTCAGATTTATTGCATTCCAATTTGAAACAGAGGGGCACTGTAAAAGACAACCTTATCCGTCTAATTGCAACATTTTATGATGCAGCAGAAGAGGTAAAATCTGTTCAACGCCGACATTGGCATATTCTCTGCATGGACCCAGATTTGGCCCCATGGCTTGGTGAGCACCCACAGATCACATTTAGGTGGGGTAGGAGTATACGGAATAGATTAATAAAAAGCCATTGCCCCCCACCCCACCCCCACAGGGCACGTGGTTGGATAGAAGACTGAGGGGATTTTTTC